>JAAXCT010001893.1:0-115643 GCA_012490785.1 Eragrostis nindensis | reverse complement strand
TGGGGTCATTTCGGTTTCATCAACCTGATGGTGAGGTCCGTGCCCCTAGACATTGACCCTTGCTTCTCCTTCCTAACAATCCTGCCTGGGATCGAGACCTTGATCTTCTTGGATTCCTGCAACGGGCTCCTCCTATTTGAGCACCACCGGAAGCTGAAGCCGCGCGATGTGTTGGGTTACATCGTGTGCAATCCCGCCACCAAGGAATGGGGAAGCGTGCCCACCTACAACTGCCCGCCTCCAACGTTGGGTAACTATTGGTGCACCTATTTGGTTTTTGATCCGACCGTCTCTCCTCACTTCCACTTGGTCAAGTTCTGGCCGAAGGAGTTGCCATCCATTGTGGTAACGCCACGCACCTACTCATCTGAAACTGGAACCTGGAGCCACATCCAAATCGATTGGAATGTGCAACAAGAGCAAGGACAATTGGAAGTATGATGTTGTCTGGGATTAATACTGTACAAGAGCCCCCGGCGTGCCGTTGTAAACGACATGTTGCATCTCATGGTACTGTATCCATTCAATGTAGTTGCTGTAGTTGCTGTAGATGTGCAAGGCAACACACGAAGGATCTTCCCCGTGCCAAAGGTGGAGGGCTGGAATCCAGGTTATCTTGCTCAATCCCAAGGGTGCCTGCATTACCTCAAAGAGTCTAAACAGTGCGATACATTATCTATCTGGGTTCTCAAGGATTATGGTACACAAGAGTGGCTCCTGCTGGACACTCTGAACCTTTTGGAGCTATTTGGAAAAAAGAGTCGAAGAGTCGCTCACGCGACAAAATGGAGCTCCGTTTCGTTGCCATCCATCCAGATCGCAATGTGGTTTTCCTTGCTCAGACCTCCAAGCGAAAACTTATATCGTACGACATGGATCATAAAGAAGTGAGTGTTATCGGTGCTCTTGGAAATCTGAATTGGCAAACGAATATCATTCCATATGTTCCCTATTTCTCGAAGTCACGGGTGTTCAAATGTATGCATTGAAAGTGACTGGTTATCAACATGAGTGTTAGCTTGGCAGTTTGGTTAAATCTATCTACTATTAGGTGAGGTTGTCCAGGTCTCCATGCTTATTGATGTATTGCTTCTCATCATGCTTTTGTTTAACTTATATTGCAATCCAGTTGAGACTGTTGAACCATAAGTGAATTGTCCACCTCTTCCCATCAGCTTAGGCTTTTGGGTGAGTTGGTTGGTGCATGCAACTCAACATGGTATCGAGCCAGAGGTCTTGAGTTCAAGTCCTGGTGACCGCATATTCCGCTGCGCCGCTTCTATATCCACGTTTGCGCCCACGAGAGTTGCACGTGAGGGGGAGTGTTGAACCATAAGTGAATTGCCCACCTCTTCCCATCAGCTTAGGCTTTTGGGTGAGTTGGTTGGTGCATGCAATCAACAGAGACATTCTACATATCCTTGTTATCTTGATGAATGATGAATGTGGTTGAGCAATTTGCACAGCTTATGAGTTTTGGCATTTAAGCCATATATGGCTTCAAATGCTATCTTTTGTGTTTCCAGTCCAGAATGATAATTGCCTTTTGTGTTGCCTTCCTTTTCCATGGCACATTAGTGTAGTAACTATGAATTCCTCTGTCCTGTTTATGTTTGAGCAGATGTCGGTCCTGTGTATGTTTACTCACGCTGAACGCATAAATGTACCTTCTTCCTTGTATGTTTTAATAGCAAGGTTAAAACTGAAGGCTTACATTAACATCAAAATCTGCCTCGTTTCTTTTGAGGGTATAAAGATGCCTGCTGCCTATATATCTAGTTACCAGACCAAGACTGTCGTATGCATGCTGATGAACAGTAACTTTAACCTTGTACCTCAATACTTCAGCGGGAGCAGAGAGTTTGATGCGCCTTTTGTCAACGGAATGCTGTATTACATAATTCTGTATCGATAGGATAGTTGCTGGGCATGCGAAGAAGGTCGTTGCAGTGACGTTTTCCTTTTGTAGAATTACTATTTGGCCCCTGTATCATTCTGAAAATCGATGTCGTGTTATTTTTAACTAAATATGTAAATCTAGTGTCCAAGCCCTATGATTAGTATGAGCCATCGTCAAAGTAATCTTCATGCTTTTATATGTACCATTACTGCAGAAGCTGAGAACTGCTTGTTTAAATGGGGAGAATGTGAGGGAAATCGCAATTGAGCGGGCTAGGTAGTTGGGTGAACTAAGAAGGCGCACCTCGTTCGTCACTAGATGTCCTTGCTGCTCTCAGCTGTATCAGTATCGGTCTCTTGTCATTTTCTAATCAGTTGGACTGTGCTTTCAGGCCACTATGACCATGTGTGTTTTCTAAAAAAAAAAAAAAACTATAACCGTGTGTGCTTAGCGGATTGACAAGCTGACTGGCCGCATATTCTGATTGGCTGGGGGCTGCACTAAAAATGGCCGGCGCTCGGCAGTGAAGTCAGCTTTGAAATTTTATCCAAGTGGCCTGGCTTCATCTCACATGACGTAGTACAAATTTACTAACAATGCTTGATCGATCCGTTCTCATTCTTGGTAAACGATCAGCTAGCTAATACACCTGTGTTGTGCATCATGACGCTGAACTTCGCCGTGCGCCGGCGCGACCCGGAGCTGGTCGGCCCGGCGAGGCCGACGCCGCACGAGACCAAGCGACTTTCCGACATCGACGACCAGATGGGGCTGCGTCGTCACGTGCCACTCATCCTCTTCTACCGCGGCGGCGGTGGCGGCGGCTGAGTTCATCATAAAAACTCGACCTGCCAGGGGAAGAACCGCCCCCGACGGCATTTTCTAAGGAGAAGAGCCTTCTCACGCAGGCCGAGAAAACCCCCGAACCCCCTCCCCATCCATACACAGGGACTCAGCTGGCCGTTGTGAGCTGCGGCGCGAGTCTTTACCTATGCTTTGGCCTGGGGAGGACGAGGGGATTTTTTTTTTTACTCCGCACTGCAGCGTAGCATCTCTCAGCTACCGGTGCTACAGTGCGTTGCGGGCACTGTAGCGAGCTACAGTACCCGCGGTGCCACCGCGCGCTCGAACCCGGGTCGCGAGCTCAACGGGAGCAACGCTCCCGGAGCGTCCTCCGCTGACCACTCGGGCGGCTGAGTTCATCATGAGGAGGATCCGTTCCACATCGTCCGCCGCGCGCTGAGCGAGGCCCTGGTGCCGTACTACCCTCTCGCCGGCCGGCTTAGGGAGGTGGCGGGGAACAAGCTGGTGGTCGACTGCACCGGCGAGGGCGTGCTGTTCGTGGGGGCGGACGCCGACGTGCGGCTGTCGGAGCTCGAGGTGGTCGGGCTGACGCCGCCGTTCCCGTGCATGGACCAGCTCCTGGTCGACGTCGACGGCGCGGTAGTGCTCAACAGCCCGTTGCTGGTCATCCAGGTGACCAGGCTGCTCTGCGGTGGCTGCGTCTTCGCGCTCCGCCTCAACCACACTATCTGCGACGCCGCGGGCGTCGTGCAGTTCACGTCCGCCGTCGGCGAGCTCTCTCGGGGCCTCCCGGCCCCGACCGTCGTGCCCGTGTGGCTCCGCGAGTCCAAGCTCCTGGACTCGCGGAGCCCGCCGACGCCGTCGTTCCCGCACCGCGAGTACGACGCCAACGAGCCGCCGGCACCACCGCCGCCCGGCGACATGGTCATGCGGACCTTCACCTTCGGCCCCGCTGACGTCGCGGCGATCAAGAAGGGCCTCCCGGCGCACCTCCGAGACACGGCCACGACCTTCGAGGTCGTCGCGGCGGCGCTCTGGCGCGCCCGCACGGCGGCGCTGGACGTCCCGCCGGGCGAGGACGCGCGGCTGATCGTGGCCACCGGCGTCCGCGGCGTGCGCGAGCTGGGCCTGCCCGCCGGCTACTACGGCAACGCGTGCGTCTTCCGAGCGGCCGTGGCCGCCGCCGGCGCCCCGCGGCGCGGGTCGCTGGGCGACGCGGTGGAGCTGGTGTTGGAACTCTGCTCGTCTCGCCGGCGATCACCGGAGTCGAGAACGAACCCCGATATCACAAAACGCACGCGATCACAGTGGACACGAGAATTTGTGAGGCCAACAGCACCTCTTTTCTGTGACTCTATATTGCATATAAAGAAAGATACAAGCGTGGACTTCGGCCACGACGCGACGCGCGCCACGAGCTCCGCCAATTGCTCATCGTGCCGCGCGACTCGGATCACACTACGACTCGTTCCCGCGTGAACTGGCACACGTCGAACTGACCTTCTACTCAAACCTACAGACGCGCTCCAGCTTGACATCTCGAGCTCAAAAAAAAAGGGACGGAAACAACTACCGCTACTGCAAAAATATGAGGGCAATGAACTGAAAGTCCTAGGATTACCAACATTCTCCCCCTAATTCTGGCTTCAGTTCATCTTAGCTTGGTGACGCCGATTAACTCGCGAAACTCCTGAAACTTTCCCTTCCCGAGCGACTTCGTCAAAATATCAGCAAGCTGCTCCTCAGTGCTTGCATGATCCAAGCTGATTTCCCCGTTCTCCACACACTCACATGCATAATGAAATTTAGGCTTAATGTGCTTACTTCGATCATGAAGAACGGGATTCCTGCAAAGTGCGATTGCGGACAGATTGTCCATCTTCAGGTGCGGCGGTGGAGATTCCTTCCCGATCATCGTGTCCAGCAGCCTCTTCAGCCAAACTCCTTGGCAGGCAGCCGCCGCTCCTGCTATATACTCAGCTTCACATGACGACATGGCCACAACTCGCTGTTTCTGCGATTGCCAAGTCACCGGATTCCCACCCAGAAAGAAGATGACCCCCGTCGTGCTCCTGCTGTCATCAGTATCTCCTCCCATATCACTGTCGCAATATCCCAACAGACTGAGATCGCCTTCTCCCTTGGAATACGCCAGTCCGTAGTTGATCGTCCCAGCTACGTACCGGAGCAAGTGTTTCACCGCCGCCAGATGCTCCTGCTTAGGTTCCTCCATGAACCGACATAGGTACCCGATGGAGAACGCAAGTTCAGGCCGGGTGTGCATCAGGTACCGCAGGCTTCCCATCAAACTGCGATAGTTCGTCGAATTGACCACCGGCGATGTACTCTGCTTCGACAGCTTCAACTTGGTTTCCATCGGCGTCGCGCACGGATTACAGCCACTCATCCCCGCCTTCTCGAGCAGCTTCTTCGCATAAGCCGGTTGCGACAGCTCGATGCCATGGCGCCCCTGTTTCACCTCAATCCCAAGATAATAAGAGAGAGGACCCAGATCACTCATCCAGAACAGGTTCTTCATCTCCATCTTGAATGCGCCTAGCTCGCCGATGGACTCCCCCGTGATGATGAGGTCGTCAACATAAACTCCCACCACCAGCCGCGACGTCGCCGCGTCGCGCGTGTACAAGCCATGCTCGCACACACTTCTCGTGAACCCGAGCAAGTGGAGGCTTGCATCGAGCTTGGCGTTCCACGCGCGTGGCGCCTGCTTCAACCCATACAGCGCCTTGTGCAATTTCAGCACCTTCCCCTCATGCCCCGCCGCCGTGAAGCCTGGCGGCTGCTCGACATACACTTCCTCCGCCAAGTCGCCATTGAGGAAGGCGGACTTTACATCCATGTGATGCACAGCCCAGCCGCGGTGAGCCGCCACGGCCAGCACCACGCGCACCGTCTCCATTCTCGCCACCGGAGCGAAGGCTTCCTCGTAGTCAATCCCCTGTTTCTGCAAGTAGCCCTTCGCCACCAAACGAGCCTTGTGCTTGACCACGACGCCGCGTTCATCGCGCTTCAGCTTGAACACCCATTTCAACCCGATCGCGCGCTGTCCCGGTGGGAGAGACACGAGCGACCAGGTCTTGTTCTGCTCGATGGATCCCAGTTCCTCCAGTATTGCTGTGCGCCACTCCTCGCTCTGCTTCGCCTCCTCAATAGTAGCCGGCTCATCTCCGATTGCCACCAGCAGCTCTTCGGAGACGTTGCGCGCTGCCCGTCCCGGCGGTGATCCCGCGCCAATCATATCGTTCACGGCGCGGAACCGGAGGGGCGCATCGTCATGGTCGTCGTCGAGGTCGAGGTCTCCGCTCGGCGGCGACGCGAACTCCACCGGTGCGCCTGGCGGTGTGCCAGGTCCATGTCCGCCAGCGGGCAGAGCCGCGCTGATGGGAGTAGCAGGCACGATCTCCTCCTCGTCCGCCACCCCAGCGACTATGCGCCTGGCGGTGACGGTGAAGTACTCGACGCGGAACGGCTCGACGTCGTCGTCCGGTCCCGCGCCCTTCTCTGCACCCCAGTCCCAGCCTTGATTTTCCTCGAACACCGTGTCTCGAGCGACATGGACGCGGCGCGAGACTGGGTTGTAGAACCGGTACGCCTTCGTCCCGGCCTCATAACCCACGAACACCATGGGCGTGCTCCTATCTTCCAGCTTGGCAAGGTGCTTGCCGACGAGCTTCACATGTGCGACGCAACCAAAAGTGCGAAGAAAATGAACTGCCGGCTTGTGGCCGTGCCATACCTCGAACGGAGTCTTTCCCTCCACGCTCCTTGTAGGTGCGCGGTTGAGCGTGAACACAGCAGTGGACACTGCCTCCCCCCAAAACCAACCCGGCATGGACATAGCCTTCATCAGGCTCCTGGCCATGCCCATGACCGTCTGGTTGCGCCGCTCCACCACGCCGTTCTGTTGGGGCGTGTACGGCGCGTTGAAGTGACGTTGAACTCCCGCCTCCTTGCAGTAGTCGACGAACAAATGCGCCGTGAACTCCCCGCCACGGTCCGTCCGCAGCGTGCCCATCCTCTCCCTCGCCTCCGCCTCTGCTGCAGCTTGAAAGGCCTTGATGGCGGCCTCAGCTTCATCCTTGGAACGCAGCAGAGTGAGCCACATATAGCGACTCAGGTCGTCGACGAGGAGGAGGAACAGCTTGTTCCCGCTTGGCGTGGCCGGCGACACCGGACCACAGAGGTCCGCGTGCACCAGCTCAAGTCGTCGTTCAGCATGGTACTTGGCTTCGCTTGCGAACGCCAGGCGCCGCTGCTTGCCCGCAAGGCAGCTGTCGCAAACTTGATCGATATGATCAATTCGCGGCAGCCCCCGGACCATCTCCTCCTGCACCAGCCTCCGCAACCCCCGGAAATTCAAATGGCCATACCTTGCGTGCCAGCGCCAGGCGGAGCTCTCATCCTGCGCCGCCAGGCACACCAGCCGGGCGACGTCAAGCGTGAGGATGTACAGGTGGCTTGCCGTGCGTGCCACCCGCTCCAGCAGCCGTCCGCCGCGCTCCCAGATCTTGAGCACTCCCTCCTCGATCAGGATCTTGAATCCTTCCTCGTCGAGTTGACCCAAACTGATGATGTTCGCGGTGAGGCGAGGAATGTGGTACACCCCGGTGAGCCTCCGGTGCTCCCCTGTCTTGCACGTGAACAGCACCGTGCCGCGCCCCTTGATGGCAACCACGGAACCATCCCCGAAGCGCACCGTGCCGTGGATCTTCTCGTCGAGCTCGGAGAAGGCGGATCTCACTCCTGTCATGTCATTGGTGGCGCCGGTGTCCAGAATCCACCGCGCGCAACCCCCCTCCTTCCCATCTCCGAGCTGCACGAAGAGCTTGTCCTCCTCAAGGTGGATTTGCATTTCCCCTTTCGCCGCCGACGAGATCTCCCTCGTCACCGCCGGCGCGAGTGTGACTTGGGCCGTGGCGAGTAGCAAGGCGGATTCATGATCCTCCTCCGCTTGTTCCGCTGCGATGTGGGCTTGCTCAACACGTTTCTTCTTGCGGCACTCCCGGGCCCAGTGGCCCTTGATGCCGCAGTAGCGGCACTGGTCCGACGCGACGGTCGGCCCAGTGGGCGTTGGCGCTCCCCCGCCTCCGCCCGTCCGTCCGCCGCCACGCCCTTTTCCGCGGCGCGCACCACCCTTCTTGGCACTGCTGCTCCCGCCGTGGTTGTCGGCCTCCTGCCGCCGGCGCCGAGCCTCCCACTCCTCCTCCATCATGTCCAGCTTGCCGTCTTGGCTCGCCGCCAGAGGGATGGGCTCGAACGAGTCTTCCGCCGCCTTGAGCCGAACCGTGGCGTCCGCCAGCGTCAGGGTCGAGACGTCGAGGAGCGTCTCGATCGACAGCACAATCTGCCGGAACCGAGATGGAACGCTTCGGAACAGCTTCTCCACGACCCTCGTCTCCTCCACCTTCTCTCCCAGCGTCGCCAGTGTGGCCACCATGCCACTCAGGCGGAGGGAGAAATCCTCGATGGACTCACCATCCTTGAATGTCGTCGACTCAAACTGCCTAAGCAGGGATTGAGCCGTCGATTTCTTCACGCGATCACTGCCGATCCGTAGGGTCTTGATCGTCTCCCATGCCTCCTTTGCCGTCTCCTTCTCGGCAATGGCGGGGATCATCTCTGTCGGCACGGCGCTGACCAGCGCATCAAGCGCCCACATCTCCTCCTGAGGGTCAGCGCTGCCTTTCTCGACGGCGGTCCAAAGCGCCCTGGCCTTCAACTTCACCTTCATCACCATCGCCCACTCGGTGTAGTTGATCTTGGTGAGCGCGGGGTAGCTAGACCCGCCGGACACCTCACGAACCACCCGCTGGACGCCGCTGCTGCCAGTGTCGTCGCCGGCGCCCTTCTTGCCGTCGCCCGCCATCAGCGCGTGCTCGATCGTGCGGTCACGATTCCAGCGGCGATACCGCGCCGCGATCGATTCCCGGCCCGAACCCGGCTCTGATGCCACTTGTTGGAACTCTGCTCGTCTCGCCGGCGATCACCGGAGTCGAGAATGAACCCTGATATCACAAAACGCACGCGATCTCAGTGGACACGAGAATTTGTGAGGCCAACAGCACCTCTTTTCTGTGACTCTATATTGCATATAAAGGAAGATACAGGCGTGGACTTCGGCCACGACGCGACGCGCGCCACGAGCTCCGCCTATTGCTCATCATGCCGCGCGACTCGGATCACACTACGACTCGTTCCCGCGTGAACTGGCACATGTCGAACTGACCTTCTACTCAAACCTGTAGAAGCGCTCCAGCTTGACATCTCGAGCTCAAAAAAAACGGACGGAAACAACTACCGCTACTGCAAAAATATGAGGGCAATGAACTGAAAGTCCTAGGATTACCAACAGCTGGTGCGGCGGGCGAAGAAGGCGGCGTCCTCCGCCGAGTACGTGCGGTCGTCGGCCGACCTGCTGATGCTGCGCGGCCGACAGCGGCCGGCGCTGGCGAACCTGCTGCTCCTCTCCGACACCCGCCGCGCCGGCTTCCTCGGCGTCGACTTCGGGTGGGGACAGCCGGTGTACGGCGGCCCTGCGGGCGCGTCGTTCGTTACGAGCTTCCTTGTCGCCGTCCGGAACGGCGTCACCCTCGCGGTCTTGCTGCCGCGGCGCGCCATGGACCGGTTCGTGTCGGAGGTGCAGGTGCTGATCGAAGGTAAAGCTTGGAGAGTTTATTATTATTATTATTATTATTATTATTGCTAGAGTTGCTTGTGTGGATAAACATCTCTTATGCATGGAAGAGCTGACATGAACATCTCGTTAATTGTTCTGAGCTGTTTGCTAGCAAACTGGTATCCCCAGTGGAGCGTAACAAACATGTTCAGCCTGTTCGCTTTGCTGTGCTGCAGCTGCGGCTGCGGAAGAAATAACTGGAAATACTGTAGCGACTGCTGGAAACACTGTAGCAGCTGCTGAAGAAATAACTGAAACACTGTAGCTGCTGCGCTGCAGCTGCTGCAAAGCAGCAAAGCGAACAGGCTGGCCATTTTGCTTTCAATACAAGCAGGCCAGAAAGGCTTTCTCTAAAAAAACATCTCGTTAATTGTGTTCAATCTTCTGTGCCCCTATGTGCAGGCGAGCAAAGTCGTCTCTGACATTTCCACGGGGCTGCTTCCAACGCTTACGCTCAGGTGGGAAGATGATTCAAAACAAGTGGAATTCTCGTAGAATGACGCACGATTCAAAACAAGTGGAACCACACCGGCTGGACCTGCGATCGTGCGTCATTCTTCTCTCTCTCTGCGCGCGCGCATCTGCATTTATGAATACTAGGAACTAGGAGCTACCATGCTGCACGGGTTAATGTGTACTATCATAAAAAGTGGAGTGATTAATTCAAGTTGCTAGATTGCACTATATCTGCAAATGTTTGTTTGGAAACTCTTTGCGTTGGCAACAGATGCTGCAATTAAATGTAGAAACTGTTTGGCACGGCTCCAACGTCAAACTCCACCGTGGAGCTCGGCTAGGATGTGCCGAACAACCAAGACTGAACCGGAGCAGTGTAAATTCTCGGAGCACTTTCGAGGGTGTTTGGATCCATGGAGCTAAAAGTAGCCTAATTTTAGTCTCTTTTAGAGGCTAATCTTCCAAACGTGAGAGGCTAGAAGGTGACTAAAGGACAAAAATCATCTAGTCTCACGAGGGCTACTAAAATAGCTTCTAGTCTCTCTCTCCTCATTTACCGCACCTTATCCCTTCCCGAAACGCCTATTCCTCCCCGACGCCTCCCTCCGCAAACGCATCTCCCCGGCGCCTCCCTGCCGCTCGCCCCCGACCTCCCTCCCTGCCGCTCGCCCGCGCCAGAATCCCTGCTCCGCGCCGCGTCGGACCTCCCTCCCTTGCCGCGCCGCGCGCGCCCGGACGCTCCGCGCCGCACCGCCGTCCCCGCCCCGCCCCCGCCGCGCGGCCGGGGAGGGGGCGGGCCGCGAGTCCGCCGCCGGGACGCGCCGCGCCGCGCAGTCCCCGGCCGGGCTGCGCCGTCCCACCCGGGCCGCGCCGCCCCGCCACGGGTCTGCCATGGTCAGCGACGGAGGCCTCCCCCACGACTTCTTCTCGCAGACGCAGCCGTCCGGTTCTGCGTCGGTCCCTATCGACGGCGACGGATGGGGACTGACGCCCCCTCGCTCCGGCGGCCGCGTTCCGGTGGCCAGGGGGCTCGGCGCTCCCCGCATCGGGGTGGCGAATCTGGACCTCAACGCCGACTGCTCCGCCGCCTCCTCCTACCCCAACATGAGCATGTGCACGCACATCCTTCATCCGGAGAGCGCGTCCGCCCATAGTACGCCCCCTCCCCCACGGGGGGCCAGGACGGACGAAGTGCCGCAGCGGCCGGGACGTCCACCTCGCCAGGGTCTCCACCCAGTGAGGGCCCAATATCGTCGTGGCAAGGCCGTCACGATGTCGGGGCGAGCAGGGGCTGGAACAAGTCGCTCAGGCAGCGGCAGGCAGCGCCGATCCAGGTGGACGATGTCGGCGACGAAGATGAAGAAGAGGAAGACGAGAGCATGCTGAACCAGCACAGCCAGGTACAGTATCTCGATCCGATTGACATGCCGGCCGAGCATTACTTCAATTATGAAGAGCATTGTTACTGGAACTAGCAATTGTGAAGAGCATTGTTGTTAGGTTGTGGTTCCTCAACCCTACGAAGTGTGCTGCTATGTGCGTGTAAGATGAAATTTGTACGGAGTGCGAAAACTATACAGTGATTAGACGATGGATAACCGATTTTCTGCTGCTGTTGGTGTGAAATTTGTACGTTTGCCAGGCAGTGTAGAATTCTTTGTTTATGTTCTGCCGACGTCCTATGCAACTGCAGTCCAGTTTCTTCAATGAAATATTTGCTCCACTGGCTGACTGTTGCTGCTTCGTTATTGAAGATCACTCCATTTTCCATGTCAATTGATTTTGGTTATGCAAACTTATGTTCCCTGTCCAGACTCTAAAATGCAGCTCAACTTGTTGCCTTATGCAAACTTATGTTCCCTGCCCTAATACTTCTTTAAGCTTTTTTATACACTAGTAGGCTGTTTTCTTTAACCCTTTTTATACACCAGTAGGTTGTTTTCTTATACTTTTTTTTAGTAGAGGCCAAAAAGCAAGGCTAATTGGAACGAAGAAAATACGTTTACTCTGTGTGAAATAGCTTGTGAGGAAATAGAGGCTGGCAATTTCACTGGTGCAATTTGGAGCAATCAGGCATACAAAAATATGAAGGAGAAATATTGGGAAAGGGCAAATCTGTGGCATCCAGGCAGGGAAATCAAGAACAAAATGGCTAGCCTCAAGACCTTGTACACGGATTGGGTATGGTTGCAGCAGCAAACCGGCAGCGGCCGCGCCCCACATGGAGAAGTGATGGCTTCTGCAGCTTGGTGGGAGAGGGAAATAAAGGTATTCCAAGTGTTTTATTTTTTTGCCTTTTTCGATCAAAATTACCTGACAATATAGACATATGCTAATGTTGTACAAATAATTTTATTTCAGGACAGACCGAATCTCAAGAAATTTAGAAAGGGTAACCCTGAGTATATGCCCCTGTTACATGAGATATATCATGAGGTCGCTGTGGATGGTGCTTCTGCTTATATTCCTGGAACAGAAGAGGATTTCGAGAGAAACAATGATGATGATGATCTGGATGCCAATGAAGGCTTTGTGCCCAGCCCAATGAGTACCAACAGCCGAAAGAGAGGGAACAGCTCAGTTGATTTAAGGAGTACAACGACTAGTCCTTCAAAGAAAACCAAGAGTCCATTTGTGACATATATGAAGGAAATAAAGTGTTCGTTGGACAAGGAAGCTGAGAAATCAGACACCATTTTGCAGGTTCTTGTGAACCAAGGCAATGAAAAGGCAAGGAGAAGTGAGGAACGTGCTCAATCAGTAGCTAAATGTCAGAATCTTGCCATTGAGTGTGGGGCAACAGAAGAGACAGTTGAGTACTAGGTTGCCTGTGACTTATTCAAGGAGAAACACAAGTTGCTCTTCCAGAACATGACGATCCCTGAAGCTAGGTTCACATGGTTGAAGAGATGGTGCAAGGCGAAGAATATGTATGAAGTATATGGCAGAAACTGAAGCTATGTGTCAGCTATGTTGTCATATGTCCAGTGTGTCCTATGGTGTCATATGTGTCCTCGTGTGTCTTGAGTCATGTGTCATGTTTCCCTTTATGTTGGACCTAACTTCGTCGTGCTATGTGGACTAATGTGGAGCTAATTATTATGTTTGTGGACTTCATTATTCTTGCATGTGTTTGCATCTGTTCAATGATATTTTCATTTGAACTTGTGGACTTAATGATTTGTGGGTGTTGTGTTTTTGTTACAGGATGACTCCAGTGATGGTGACAGTACAGATAAGTCTAGTGATGAGGACAGCATTGATCAAGATGATTCCTCCAGTGATGAGGAAGAGGAAGAGAGAAGGACCAATAGAGTGCTAGCACTACTTCAATTGAGGCGGCAGAGGCTCAACAATATAGGTATGACGGCCCACATGTTTGGAACGTACTACATTTACCGTTTCTTGGATAAGGGGGAAATGAGGATTTTAAAAGCTCCTATGATTGGGTATTAAGAACTCTAGGTCACCGAACAAATTGCTACAAAATGTTTAGGATGTACCGACCGGTGTTTGATAAACTACATAATGTGCTAGTGGAGTCTTATGGACTGAAGTCAACCAAGAAAATGTCATCACTTGAGAGTTTAGCTCTCTTTTTATGGATTCTTGGAGCTCCCCAATCTGTTAGGCAGGTTGAGAATCGGTTTGTGAGGTCCATGAAAACAATTAGTAGAAAGTTTGACAAAGTATTAGAATGTGTGCTTAAGCTTGCCGTTGACATCATTAAGCTACGAGATCCTGAATCTAGTGGTGTCCATGAAAGGTTAAGAGGTGCTCAGTGGTACCCATGGTTCAATGATTGCATTGGAGCAATAGATGGGACTCATGTGCCGGTTATGGTGCCACCTAGCAAGGTTCCCTAGTATTTAAGCAGGCATGGTTACTGCAGTCAGAATGTTATGGCTGTATGTGATTTCGACATGAGATTCACTTTTGTCCTTGCGGGGTGGCCTGGATCAGTTCATGATATGAGGGTCTTCAAGGATGCCCTTAGCCGGTATGCTGCCAAGTTTCCACATCCACCTTCAGGTACCAAACTTCATACTCAGTACAAATAGTTAAGCCTTACATTGAAATTGACTGAAATACATGCCATGAATAGGAAAATTTTATCTTGTTGAGTCGGGCTACCCCAACAGGCTGGGTTATCTTGCACCGTACAGAGGGCAAAAGTACCATTTCCAAGAGTTCCATCTAGGCACCATGCCGAGAGGTAAAAAAGAGCATTTTAATTATACTCATTCTAGACTACGCAATGTCATTGAGCGTTCATTTGAAGTCTGGAAAAATAAGTGGAGGATCCTTTTTAAAATACCAAGTTATCCTGTACGCAAGCAAACAAAAATTATTGTCGCGTGGCCTTGCATAATTTTATCGTGAAAGTCATATGGCGGACAAGGAATTCGACAAGTATGACAATGATGAGAATTATCAACCTCGGCTTGAGGAAACAAGGAGGAGGCGTCGTAACACAAGGGGTCAGGAAATAGAGCCAGATTCCTTGAACATGAATCAATTGAGGGGTCAGGAAATAGAGCCAGATTCCTTGAACATGAATCAATTGAGAGATAAGATTGCTGATGGTTTGTTCAATAGGCGTTGAAAAATTTGTGATATTATGTATTTCGTTTTGCAACATGTAATATTGTATGGACATTTCTGATTTCCTTATCGACAATGTTTATTTCTTTAGGTATGGACATTTTTTTTTGGATTTATTTGACAGCCATCTTTCTTGTTTACGGTATACCAAGTGGAGAAGACAGGAGAGAGAGAGAAGGGAGAGGAAGAGAAAAAAATAAATAAATTTAGACTTTAATGCTTTTTAAATATCATTTTAGTCATAAAATCCAAACAGAAAGTGACTAATTTTAGTCATAAAACTAAAGTGGATCCAAACAGAATGATGATTAAAAACTACTAGTCTAACTAATTTTAATCATAAGACTAAAGTGAATCCAAAGATGCTCTTAATCGGCAGTCCACCAAGCACAGCCTCGACTACCTGTGTTCACCAGCGATTCGCGGCGCTCTGTCAAAATCAAGATTTTTTTTTTTGATAAAGCATACCTGTATTAATACGTAAGGAAAACGTACATAGACGCGTACACACCCAGGCATACTCTAGAAGGATACAGAAGGAACAACTGTCCCTGCCAAATTGCCCAAAAGCCCTCGACACAACCAGAAATTACAAACAGGTCCCTGAGAGCCTTGCACATCGAGGCCAGTCGCCGCCGCCGTCGCCACCGCGCAGCGCCAGGACCGGCCGCCGTCTTCCGAAGACCAAGGGGAGCTCCCCGGAGCCAAAAGGCCCCGTCGCGCACACGCTTTGAAAAGCCGGTGAAGACACTCGCCGCCGCGGGCGAGATGAGCAAAAGCCGAAGTCCAATCGACCGGGGCAACACCCCAAGCCCCCCTTGATACTGGCTCGGAGCTCGCCGGCGATGGAAACCACCGCGGGTAAGCCGAACCCGAGCCATCCTCCTCTTGCCGCCGAACCCGCAGCCTCCTCTGCACCTTGAACAAAATCCGGCAACCCCCTCCCCTCGCAGACCGGCAAGGGGAAGAGTTGCCGGCAAACTCCTAGACGAATGCCCCACGAAGACGAGGGCGCCACCTCCACGAGCTCTCCGCTGGCAACGGAGCGAACCGCCAACGGGGCGAGGACGAGCTCGAGAGGACCGAGATCCACATCGCCGCCACCACCTCCGCCTCGGCGCCGACGACCGGACACAAACTCTCCACGGGGCTTCACCGGAGAGGAAACAGCCGCCAACGACGACGTCTCCTCCAGATCCGCCGCGGGAGAGACGAACGACGGCCGCCATCGCCACGACGAGCGACGGCGTCCGAAACCCTAACCCTAGAACTATGGAAACCTAATCTACAAACTAACCTAGCAACTACAGGGTACCCGGACGGCAGCTCCGCCGATCTCCCGACCCTCCGGAGCCCCGCGGGCCGCCGGAGGGGAAGGAGACCGAGGGGAGCCGCCGCCGGAGAGAGGTCGCCTCTTTTTTCGCCTGGTCGCTACTGTAGCTGGGGAGGAGAGGTGCTGAGAAACTTGTTCACTGTCAAAATCAAGATTATCATCTGGGTTGCCGTCGCTACGGGAAATGAACGGTAACTCCTTGCGATTGCCATGCACGCATGCACGGTCGTTTTATTTAACTCGATCTTGGAAACAAACACATGTACAAGGCAACGGTACTATACTAGTACAACGTTATTACTACTGGTTCTGTAAAAAAAAGACCGTTATTATTACTGCTGCATCATCCTCTGCTGGTTCATGTCCGCGGCGGCCGCGACCGCCTCGACGACGGCTTTGCCGGTGCCGGCGCCCCTCTTCCCGGCGTTGCTCCTCGCCGCGGCCGCCACCCTCTCGGCGTCCTCCTTCGTCACCGCCTTGTCCGCCCCCGGCACCGCCGCCGCGGCGTCGCCGCCCAGCACGTCGCGGATCCGCACCGTGCTGACGCCGCCGCTCCGCTCGTCCGCCGGCTTCACGTTCGTCTCCGCCGCCTGCAGCGCCGCGGCCACAAGGTCGTGACCACCACCACCCGCTTCAGCCTCGACGGCTGCCTGCAGCGCGGCGGCGTCGGCGAAGTCCACCGGCTTCTGGCCCGCCGTGCTCCGCGCCAGCGCCTGCAGGGCGTCGCCGACGGTGACCGCCTTGTTCTTGTTGTTGTTGTCGTTGCCGCGCTGCGCCACCACCTCTTGCAGAGCCTTGCCGACCGGCACCAACCTGGCCCGCACAAGGTCCTCGCCGTGGATCATGGCGCCGCCGCAGATCGATCAGTGTCTGTACGTGTACCGCTTCTGATGAGTGCAACAAGGGAACAGCTTGTGTTGTGTGAGCTGGGAATGATCAGCCAGCGACATATATCGACAGCTCATATAAACTTGCATGTTGTACCCAGGAGTAGGTGTTGGCATGTATGCGGACAGGTGTTACACGTCGCGAGGACACGTCGTCAGATGTCTAGAGACGACGCGTGAGCCCGGCTCAGCACGAACGTACCAGAGGGAGAGCGGCAAGCTTTTGTTTGTCACTCTGCTGCTTTAATTGGACTCGTCTCGAACCGACGACATGTAACACGGTAATTTGCCTAGTGCGGCGAAAAATGGACTTGCTAGGCTTGTTACATACACCGACCAAGGTATCAGTTTGCTGCGCCAAGTGTGGTTCTTTTTGGTTCTCCATGCAAGCATCCGACGAAGGCAAGGCTCTCCTCCACTCTCACCTAGTAGATTGGTTGGTCTCTGTGATAGAAGTCTCCAGAGAAGGCAAGAACGTGGTCTTTTTGAGCAAATGATGACTAACTCTACTGCACCTGTGTCGTTCTGGACACGAACGTACACATAGTACTCTTCCAAAGAACAGCTTTGCGCCTACTGTATCTCTCTCAGTACATGTTTACAACTGAAAAAGAAAATCAGGATACTGTAAAAAGTGAACTTTCAAAAGTGTCTAGACATTCCTTTTTCTTTTTCCACATTGTAAAAAGAAACAAGAATGCATACAGAGATGCTGTTCATAATCGAACACAGCTCGATCTGATTAGAAAATCAAGCAGGGGGAAAAAAACAGAGCTCGACCAGAGCTGCACTCTGCTTTTTCACACTTGCTTTTTTTTTTTTTGAAGGGAATACGCCCACAAAGGGCTAGAACTTATCCATTACTCTTGCAGGTACAACGGCAAACATGCAAAACGACCCTTACAAGATAGACAAACTGCACCTAGGTCACATTCTAGGCCTAGAAGGACATAAAATAAAATATAAATTACACACAGGTCCTTCCTGGAAGATGACATCGCCGGCAACAGAGACGATTCCAGCTCCGCCGCACCTAGATGCCGGACACAGAGAAGACGATTGACGAATGTCTTAACAGTAGGGTACTCCAAGATGATGCCTCCGCCCATAGACGAGACCAGACGGTGGGCACGGAATGAAGGCAGCCAGCAACCGCGCCATGGACGGGAAGAGGCCTCTTGATGCAGCTCGATTGACACACCGGCGGTCCACCCGGAGGTCGCCTCAAAAACTGCATCAACGATAGAGGTAGAAGGAAGCCCGGCCGTAGATCTGGAAGACGCTTCACCGGACCGGACTGAACAACCCAATCCTAGATGAACAAGGGGATCAGCCATGGGCAATCGACCCAAATCCAGGAAGGGCAGCATCAAAGAGTAAGCCAGCTACTGAAGAACACCGACAACGAAAGCACCTCTGTGGCACCTGCAAAAGAGTAACAGAGAAAGAAGAGGAAGAAGATACACCCACCGGGGAGGAAACCGGTGAGGACAAAAGCCATCACGGCAAACATCCACAAAGGAAGGCAAGAAGCAAAGCTAGTCAACATCGACGTCTGAGAAAGCAAGTCGCACGCTTGGGAAGCGACGATAGACGACGACCTGACCAGAGCTCCAACTACACTAAAGCAGAGAAAGAAGAACTAGAACAATACTACTAGCTAGCTGTACAGGGCAGGGACCCCCTCCCACTCCACGCCGGACTCTCCCGGAGAAGTCACACTCTGCTTTGATTGGACTCGTCTAGGACTGACGACATATCACAGGCCTATTAGTTTGCTGCTGGTGTCTCTTTGGTTCCTTCATGCAGGCATCAGACTTTGGTCTCTCTTTCTTTTTTTTTCTTTTTTTTTTAAGGGAACACGCCCACAAGGGGCTAGAACTCTCCATTACTTTGCAGGTAGTACATCAGGAAATTAAAAACGACCCTTACAAAAGATGTAAACTGCAAATAGGCCATTTTGTAAGACAATAAGGACATAAAAGAAAATAGAATTCACATCTAGGTCCTTCTTGGTAGCTGCTAACGCCGACGAGGAAGACAATCCCGCCGCCATAGCAAGGATTTGGATACAGAGGTGACCGAAAGCTTCAACAACAGGGCCCTCTAAGATGGTGTCTCCGTCCATAGACGAGACCAGGCGGTGGGCACAGAAAGAAGGCAGCCAGAAACCGCGCCATGGACGGGAAGAATCCTCCTGATGCAGGTAGATTGACACTTCGGCGGTCCTCCCGAAAGTCGCCTCAAAACCCGCACCCAGCAAAGAGGTAGAGTAGAACCCGACCGTAGATCTCAAATAAGCTTTACCAGGCCGGACTGATTGACCCAACCCTAGATGAATAAGGGGATCAGCCATGAGCGATCCCCTTATTCATCTAGGGAGAGCAGCATCAATCGAGGAGGAAGACCGCAGTTGAAGATTACAGGCAGCCAAATCACCTCCGTAACACCTGCAAATGAGCAATGGATAACGAAAAGAAGAGGAAAATACACCCACTAGAGAGGAAGCCAGCGGGGCAAAAAGCCATCGTGGCAACACAAGCCATCACGGCAACACACTACAACAAACAGTGCAACTTGCTAACGCCGACAGAGACAAATCGCACACTGAGCAATGGCGATGAACGGCGAAGAGAAAGAAGCACCTGCAACGAAAGAAGAGAAAATCACACCTACTACCTAGCTGTACAGGGCAAGGGGCCACCTCCCGCTCCGCACCGGACACTACCGGAGAAGAGATAGGGGAGGGGGCCCGATCAGATCGGGAAGAGAGAAGCTGAGAGCTGCAGGTTGGGGGAAAGCTACAGTTGAGAGGAGGAGGTTTCGAGAGAGGAGCCGAGACGTTGGTGAATCCTCTTTTAACTTTGGTCTCTTCGATTAAAGTCTTGGAATCTGAATATGTCCCCCAAGAGAAGGCAAGAACACCGTCTCTTTGAGCAGTTTCGATCATTTTTGCTCTGCCTACCAGATAGATCATGGTAACCAGTACATCGAATTATCAGAGCCCCAAAACAAGACGTACAAGTTTCTTTCCCACCCCCAAAAATTTGCCACGCTCTGTCCTGCTCTTCGCCTGAATCACAACACCACAGTCGATTAGATTATACAAATGCAGAGTACGAGCATCAACATAGCACCAAAACATGGAAATGTGTTTTTTATCTACCATGAAAATTCATGCATCTTGTGTATTATATGCACATGAAATCTATAAGGCTCAAGGGCCGAGGCACCGGCCGTCAGCGCGTGCGGTGGCTGGAGAAACGGCGAGCGTAGTCTGCAAGAATGGAAAGACAAGCATCCAATCTCCGTTCGCCGTATTCAAAGGATGCTCCCTCCGCTACTCTCTCATCGGCGGCCGGCCGCACATTCATTCAAGGTGTGCTGAAATCCTGAAACTGGTGTCGTCAACTGCAATCTTTCGCGACGCTGATGCAGATGCTCGTTTAGCACTTATCGCAGAATGGAAGCATGATCCTGTAAATTCTCAAGATCTTGGAAACAAACAAAAGAAGAGCATTTTAGAGGAGGCACAAAAAATGCAACCTGCCTCCTCCATCACAATCTTCAGGCAGGTTCTCTGACAAAACCGAAGATGTGACCTTCCTCCTTGACAATTCTGCTCAACTATCCAGCACTTGTTCCGTGCCATCGCTGTTTCCATCATTTTTACTCTGCCTACCGCATAGATCAAGGTCACAATCGAATCATCGGTGTCCCAACAAAAGGTATTTTTTTTCTTTCTCTTTTGAACCATGAAGCTGGTGTTTTTAGTATGAAGGAAACAGAAGGAAGTATGGAACGGATGTGCAACAAATTGATTGATGCTTCGGGTTTGCATTTGATTTATTTACTAGTACTTGTACCTGGCCTAGTTAATCGATGTCCTCACCACTGGTGCTAGTTTATAAAGAGGGATATCACTGGTGCCCAGTCCAGTCAACATTTGAGAATTGAGAGCATTTGAAACTCCAGGAGGTCTCTATATATGATACTTGAATAAGACGATGATGCCTCCTCTATGAAGTATGGAGTATGTTGTGCATCCTTTGCTAGATTGTTCAATCTCCATTGGTTGGCGTGAGAGGTGTTGGGAATAGGTTGTTCTCCAATGTCAGGACAGAAAATTAAAGCTTCTCCAGTGATCGTAGCCTCTCCTGACGTTTATGTACATCAGTAAGCGCTACTCTGCAATTGCTAGGTCTGTAAATTGACACTAGGTGATACCCCACGCGTTGCTGCGAGAACTCGGATATTGTTTCATGCATTTGAGAAGATAGTGTAGGGTATAATTGATCAAAATAGGATCCAACTACAATTGCTAGGTGTGTAAATTGACACTAGGTGATACCCCGCACGTTGCTGCGGGAACTCAGATATTGTTTCATGCATTTGAGAAGATAGTGTAGGGTATAGCTGATCAAAATAGGATCCAACTGCATTTTACGTTCGACTTCCTTCTCTCTTTAAGATGAACATATACATGAGTTACAAATTATAGTGGAGAATAATCAAACTATTACTTTTTTTTTGCGAGAATCAAACTATTAGTCAGATGCGCTCAATACCCCCGGGGAGTACGTTTCCTTCTCTTTGAATGTATCTACCTTTTGTTTTCATATTGTATTCTCAACAAATACAAATAAACCCAAAACAAAATACAGAGTAAAGATGATGAGAGATTGTGCCAAGATAGCAAGCTAGGCTCATATCGTTTATTAGTACTACAACAAAAAAGAAAAACACCTGTAAACTTGATGGAGTTGGAATTCTGAAGAAGATTATAAGGCTGACTTCAACAGAAGAGCCAAATGCATATAGGCCTCTCAAAACGGTACTGTGCATCAAAACTTTGTCTTCCAACAGATGATGCAAAGGTTCATGCATTTTGGCTTCGGAGGAGAGAGGGAAGCTAAAAATGGACTCCCTCTCTCCTCCTATGCATTTGACGGAGCCACGCGGCACTGCGGCGGCGACGCTCCGGCGCGGAGGCGGGGTGCGGCCTCATCGGCAGGGCGCGCAGTGCGCGGAGCAGGGACGCGGCGCGCGATGGCGGTACCGGACGACGGGAAGCAGCGGAAAGTAGTGCTCGTCGTCGAGGTGGCTCGGTCCGGCGGTCGGCGGTGGGGAAGACGGAGTTTCCGGCGAGCTCGGCTGCGGAAAAGAGTTGAGACCATGTCAGGGAGGTGCACGAGGGAGGTGCACGAGCGAGGTTTGATGAGACCACGTCAGGGAGCGCAGGGAATCGAAGAAGTTCTCACCAGTCGGTGAGAAATCGATGGCGAGGCGGCTGATGAGTGTTTCGGTGCCGGAAGAAGAAGGGGAAGAAATTGGAGCACCAACGGCGGCATACAGCAAATGGCGGCCATGGCGAGCTCATGGAAATCGCAGGGGCTCCTCGACGCAGTCCGGGCGCTGCGGGGTCGAGCGCGGCAGCTGCGGTGCGCTGCGCAGCAGGCGTGCGCGGGCTGCGGCAGCGCGCGGGCGCGCGGTGCTGGCGCGACGCCGCGGAGGCGTGCACGCGCTGCTGGAGGCGGCGCGGGGCGGGTGGAGCGGGCAGCTGCGCTGCGCTGCGCGGCAGGCTGGCGCACGGGCACGGCGGGCGAGCGCGGCGCGTGCGTGCACGGATGCGGGGCGAGCGCAGGGCGCGCGGCGGGGGCGGACTCGGCGCTGGTTGGCGCGGCTCGGGCACGGCGCGGCCCGGGTTGGGGCGTTTGCTGAGCAAGGCGGCGCGGGGGCGGGGGGAGCTGTGGCTCGTGGCAGGGTGTGGCCCGGGGCGGGTGAGCTGCGGCGTGGGCGGTGGCGCGGGCGCGCCGGTGCGCGCGCAGCCCGGGGGGGCGCTGCTGAGCACGGCGGCGCGGGGCGGGGGGAGCTGTGGCTCGTGGAGGGTGTGGGCCCGGGGCAGGGTGAGCTGCGGCGCTGAGCGCGTGGGCGCGGGGCGCGGCGGGGCGGGGCTGCGGGACGAGCAGGGCACAGCGACGCGCGGGGCCAGCAGGGCACACGATTGCGGCGGCTCGCGGTGCCGGGACCAGGGACGGCGTTGGCGTCGTCGGCGCGGCGGGGCCAGCTGCGGCAGCGCGCTGGGGACGAGCATGGCAAGCGCATGGACGAGAGCGCGCGGGACGAGCAGGCCTTTGCCTTTGCATCTTCTCTGTTGGAGACGTCAACAAAAAATGCTGCTTCTTTTACTGTGCACTGGAGGCAAAAGGACCTTTGGCTCTCCAAAATGGCTTCCAATTGTTGGAGTCAGTCTAAGGCTGAGAAGAACATCAATTCCAAACGGCATGCATGTCATCTTTCATGCATGCATGGTTCACCTTTGCTTCATCGCCTTGTGGCTTTTCGACTGGTCAACAGGAGCATTGCCGGTTCCAGCAGCGGCAGGGTCAGCACGCGGTGAAGATGATAGTATATGCCGATGGAGATGAAAGAAAATTACAACGCAACAATTCATGTAGGCAAGATGACTGGGCCACAAATGGAGGCTGGTTGGTTCTCCATCCTGTAGGTCACATATATATTGTGTGTGGAAAGGAAAACAAAGATGAAATAAATAATAAAGACGTGAAGACGAAAGGAGTCAAGAGAGCTGTTTACTCAAACGTCTGCTTTCATGCAGTAAACAACCGGAGGCTAACCTGAGTGATTGCAATTAGAGACATTAATCACAGTTAACAGCATTTCTCCACCGTCGGTTACTAAGAGTAGTGGGGTACTAAGTGTTGGTATTTTGATTGCACAATTATCACAGGAGCTTTATTTTGCTAGAATGCAGAAGTGATGCTGTGATTCTTATGGTGGCTATTGGTGGCCATTTTATTAGCGATCAGATTTATGGAGGAAAGGAAGGAAAGAGAAACACATGGACAGACGGAGACTGCTTGAGAGACAGAAGAGGAGGAATGCTGGTTGGAAAGCAACAGACGGGATGTGCTGTTAGCTTTGATCCAACGGATGAATCAATTCGGGTGATGTGGCTTCATGAGAATTCAGCTTTATAGGAGTAAATGACCCTTAGTGGGTTGCATCTATATAAAATATATAGATTCCTGCCTCAAGATGATCCAGTATTGCAGGCACAAGCTGGATTACTCCATATGATGGACTTAAGTATAATAAAATCAGGAGCACCATTTTGTTTCGACAAGCATCATCAAGTAAAATTATGCATTCTTTATAAATATTGAACAAATGATGGGTAATTTCTCAGTTAATATATACCTGAAACTTCTATATGAAAAATACGGATTCATTTTCAATGCCTATGATTGAGGACAGAAATAAAGACACCAACTTCCTTTTTTCTGAAAAACAGGAAACAGTCTCCAACCTTGATTAATCGAGCTCACCTTTGAATAGATGGGTCCCCATCGGTGGCCGTATATATATTTCCAGGTGGGCTGAAAGTCTGAAACTGGCGTCGTCAACTGCAATTATTCACAACGCTGATGCTCATGTAGTCATGTGGCCAATAGCCACTGCTTCTAGTTTTCCAAGCACCAGGTGACGGTTCCAACTTTCTAGTACCGTATCTCGCAGAGTTGAAGTATATGATCATTTCTCCAAAGCTCGGAAACAAACAAAAGAAGAGCACATTCAGCAGAGGCACAAAATGAGACCTCCCTTCATCACAATCTTCAGGGAGGTTCTTCTGTTCTGAAACTCTCAGGGGAAAAAGGATGTGCTATTGCCATGACAGTCCGACTCAACTATCCAGCACTTGTTCCGTGCCATTGTTGTCTCGATCATTTTTGCTCTGCCTACTTCGAATTTACGCGATTGCAAATTTATTTCGAATTCACAGCCCACCACGCGACGCGACTGTATTTGGGCCATCCAAACATGCCTCAAGTGCCGCTCTTCTCTATGTCATCCGGCACCAGACCACCAACTACGGCGACCAGCGACCTCCACCGTCTACTACCGTGGTGCGTTTCTCTGGGGGCAAGTCAATCCCCATGGCCGGCCGCCTGAGCTCAAGCACGGGGCTGTGCTGCTCGTGCGCCGGCCTCTGCCCACCTGTGCTTGACGTGGTGGTGCTCGGATAGGATGGGGATCCGCGAGCCCGGACCGGACGGGAGGACGACGACGGCGGCGGCGGGATGGCACGAGGAGCCGGCCAAACCAGGGGCGTCTTTGCAAATGGGTCAATGGCAGCACAAATATTTATAAATAAGCCCTCATTTGGATCGCGGTCAATAGTCGCGATCTTAAATAGGGGGTTTTCTGAAATAGTTTGGATCTCGATTATTAATCGTGATCAAATCAGGGGTTTCTCTGCAAATATTGCTCCGGCAGCCATTGCAGGCGGCAAGGTTTCGCCGTCGCCGGCGGCCTCCGCTTAGCCCTGCCGCCGTGCGCCTGGGTCTCCCCTCTGTCGATAATACGCGCCAAGTTCCTTTCTCCGCCCGCGGGCCTAGCCCCTCAAGGGCCGAGGCACCGTCAGCACGCGGTGGCCGGAGACGGCGAGCGGTCGCCCATTACACACGAGGCGGCGGTGCAGTCTGGATTGGAATGTAACGGCAAGCATCCAATCTCCGTTCACCGTATTCACAGGATGCTCGCTCGGCTACTCTCCTCATGGGCGGCCGGCCGGCCGCACATTCATTGCAGGTGTGCTGAAATCCAGAAACTGGTGTCGTCGTCAACTGCAATCTTTCGCGACGCTGATGCAGTGATGCTCATCTAGCACCAGTAGAAAATGGCGGCATGATCGTTTCAATTCTCAAGATCTTGGAAACAAACGAAAGAAGAGCACGTTTAGTTTTAGAGGAGCCACAGAATTATATGCGACCTGCCTCCTCCATCAAATCTTCAGGCAGGTTCCCCTCTGAACTCTGAAGCTCCCTCCTCGACAATCCTGCTCAACTAACCAGCACTTTTCCCGTGCCATTACTGTTTTGATTATTTTTACCCTGCCTTCCACATAGATCAACGTGACCATCGGAGTCCCAAAACAAAAGGGGCTTTGCTTTTTTTAACAATGAATAATGGTGTTTGTTAGTACGAGGGAAACAGAAGGAAGTATGGAACTGATGTGCAACAAATTTATTGATGCTTCGGGTTTGCATTTGATTTTCCCCACCCACCATAACAATGCAAGTAAACAACTGCATTGTACTAGACTAGAGATTATTACATGTGCTTGCTCTTTTATTTAGTACACTTGTACCCGGCCAAGTTAAGCGATGTCCTCGAACCAATTCTGATCACTGGTGCTAGTTTATAAAGAGGGATATCACCGGTGCCCATTCCCATCAGCATTTGAAACTCCAAGAGGTCTCTATATATGATATTTGAATAAGACGATGATGGCTACTTAATTTATGAAGCATGGAGTATGTTGTGGATCCGCTAGATTGTTCAATCCCCATTGGTGGGTGTGAGAGGCGTTGGGAATAGGTTATTCTCTGATGACCAGACATGATGTTGAGCGTTCTGCAGCCACTGTAGCTTCTTTGGTTATCAATGTACATCACTAAGCTGTGCTGTGTGCAATTGATAGGTCTGTGAACTAAAAATTCCTGCGGGATACTTAAGATGGCCCAGCGTCGTAAACATAAGCCCTGCTGTTATAATTTTTGACAGGCTAGTACAGTAAAATCTGGGTGTCCCTTTTCGCAAAAAAAAAGTAAAATCTGGGTGTACCGTTTTATTTTGACAAGCATCTAGTGAAATTGTGCATTCTGCATATATACATATTGAATAATTAATGGGTAATTTCCAGTTCATGTATACCTGAAACTTCTAATATGAAAAAAAAAAGAATCAAGGAAGACAACTACAAATTGAGGACACAGAAATAAAGACACCAATTTCATTTTCTTATAATGAAAACAGGGAACCGTCTCCAACTTTGATGCAGTGATACACAGAAATAATTGGTGTCGTCGTCAACTGCAATCTTTCGCAACGCTGATGCAGTGATGCTCATGTAGCACTTGTAGCAGAATGGAGGCATGATCTTTCAATTCTCCAGATTTTGAAAACAAACAAAAGAAGAAGAAAAAAGCACTTAAGGAGCCACAAAATGCGACCTGCCTCCTACATCACAATGTTCAGGCAGGTTCTTCTGAAACTCTTAGAAAAACGAAGATGTGACCTCCCTCGTTAACAATCCTACTCAACTATCCAGCACTTGTTCCGTGCCATTACTGTTTCGATCATTTTACTCTGCCTACCACATAGATCAAAGTAACTATCAAACCATCGGAGTCCCAAAACAAAATGTAGTTTGCTTTTTTTAACGATGAATAATGGTGTTGTTAGTACGAGGGAAACAGACGGAAGTATGGAACTGATATGCAACAAATTTATTGATGCTTCGGGTTTTAATTTAATTTTTCCCACCCACCATAACAAGTTAACAACTGCATAGTACTATGCATGTGCTTGCTTGTTTATTTAGTACACCTGTACCTGGCTTAGTTAAGATGTCCCCGAACCAATTCTGATCACTGCTGCTAAGTTTATAAAGAGGTATATCACCAGTGCTCAGTCCGATCAGCATTTGAAACTCCAAGAGGTCTCTAAATATGATACTTGAATAAGACGACGCCTACCTTATGAAGTATGAGTATGTTGTGCATTGTCGATTAGATTGTTCAACTCTCATTGGTGGGTGTGAGAGGTGTTGGGAATATGTTATCCTCTGATGACATGACATGAGGTTGCTTCTTCCTGTGCGACGGTAGTGCATTCTAAAGATAATGTACACACTGACGGAGCCAGCTACGGATGGTCGGGGGAGCTGATACAGTAGCAAACCAGCTACAGACTTCAAGAAGGGTTTTCCGTGGAGGCATCTACCTCCAACTAGCTACACCTGAACACCTGAACAGCTAACCTCTCTATCAAAACTCAAAAGGCATTGAATGTACATCAGTAAGCGTTGCTCTGCAATGATAGGTTTATGAACTGACATTCGTGCAGAATACTCAAGATGATCCAGCGCCTTAGACATAAACTCCATGATACCTTATGACAGTCTTAACAACAATAAACTCTTTCATGTTGAATTGGCACAACAATGATATACACAAGGGAGCAATATGGAATACATGGAAATAACATAACTGGAGAATTTTCCAGCATCGAGATTCGAGAGATGATGCCACAAGAAGTTTTTGAGGTAATAAAGGAGGAAATAAATCTGAGGGAGATGGCCTACGGACACACAGCCAGGCTGAGTAGTTCTCTAGCAACTGAAACTGCAGCTGTGAAATTCATGTAACAAACAAAATGTACTGAACATCTTCTTTCTTAAACGAAAAGGCGGTGCTCCTGCTCATTGTTGTTCCGACAATAAAATTACGGAGCACCATTTTTCTTTCAACAAGCATATACTGAAATTATGCATTCTGCATACATAATGAAAAAGTGATTGGTGGTTCCCAGTTCACATATACCTGAAACTTCTGTTATAAATAAATAATAATAATTCAAGAAAAACACCTACAAGTGAGGACAGAAATAAAGACACCGACCTTTTTTCTTATGAAAAAACATGAAACCATATCCAACCTTGATCAATTGTGCTCACCTTTGAAACTGTATGCCGAGATACTGTTGAGAAGTCGAACACAGCTCGATGTGATCAGAAAATCTAGGGGCAAAAAACAGAGGTCGACCAGGGCTGGAAATCACGCGATTGCAAATTTACTTGGAATTCACAGCCCACCAAGCGACTGTATTTGGGCCATCCAAACAAGCCTCGAGTGCCGCTCTTCTCTCTGTCATCCGGCACCACCAACTACGGCGACCAGCGACCTCCACCGTCTACTACCGTGGTGCGTTTCTCTGGGGGCAAGTCAATCTCCATGGCCGGCCGCCTGAGCTCAAGCACCGGGGCTGTGCTGCTCGTGCGCCGGCCTCCGCCCACCTGTGCTTGCCGTGGTTGTGGTCCGATAGAATGGGGATCCGCGAGCCCGGACGGGAGGAGGACGACGGCGGCAGCGGGATGGCACGAGGAGGAGCCGGCGGACGGCGGCCGGCCAAACCAGGGGCGTCTTTGCAAATGGGTCAATGGCAGCACAAATATTTATAAATAAGCCCCTCATTTGGATGACGATCAATAGTTGCGATCCAAACTAGGGGTTTTATGGAAATAATATTAATCGCGATCCAAATCAGGGGTCTCTCTGCAAATATTGCGCCGGCAGCCATTGCAGGCGGCAAGGTCGCGCCGTCGCTGGCAGCCTCCGCTTAGCCCCGCCGCCGTGCGCCTGGGCCTCCCCTCCGTCGATTATACGCTGCTTCAAGGTTCTTTCTCCGCTCCCCATCCCGCCCGCGGGCCTAGCCCCTCAAGGACCGAGGCACCGTGCCGTCAGCGCGTGCGGTGGCCGGAGACGGCGAGCAGCCCCATTTCTCGCGAGGTGGCGGCGTATTATGGCTCGGAATAGAACGGAAAGCATCCAATATCTGTTCACCGTATTCGCAGGATGGTCGCTCGGCTGTGATCCTCATTCCGGGTGTGTGCTGAAAGCACGAAACTGGTGTCTTCAACTGCAATCTTTCGCGACGCTGATGCAGTGATGCTCACTTGTCGCAGAATGGAAGCAGTGGCGGAGCCAGCTCTAAATTTGAGCTGGGGCGAAGATGAACAACAGACTTGAGCAATAGAAAAACATCCGGGTAGATGTCAATTAATTTCCTGCAAACTTGACGATCCGTTTGTGTACAATCCAAGTGGATTTGAAATAGATAGTACTTAACTATACCAAGCAATAAGCATACAGTTCAACACACATTAGTTGGCACTCCACCGATCGAGTTGTGAGCAGTCAACTAATGACGGGCCAACGATGAGTTTGTTCCTATGGTTTCTTGAGCTGAAGGGGCGCTAAGGTGCTTTGCTCTCAGCGGCAGTAGCTGGGGCGGCTGCCCCACCCTGCCTACAGGGAGGATCCGCCTCTGAATGGAAGCATCATCGTTTCATTTCTCCAGAGCTTGGAAACAAACAAAAGAAGAGCATTTTATATATAGGAGGCATAAAATGCGACCTGCCTCCTCCATTACAATCTTCAGGCAGGTTCTTCTGAAAAAACGAAGATGTAAGCTTCCTCCTTGACGATCCTGCTTCAACTACCCATCACTTTTCATCAAGGTAACGATCGAAATACTAGTGTTAATTGTTAGTATGAGGGAAACAGAAGGAAGTATGGAACTGATGTGCAACAAATTTATTGATGCTTCCGGTTTGCATTTCATTTTTCCCACCCACCATCACAACTGCACAATACAAGAGATTATTACGTGCACTTGCTTTTTTTTTTGGTAGCACTTGCAGCTGGCCTAGCTAAGCGATGTCCTCATTGAACCAATTCTGATCACTGGTGCTAGTTTATAAAGAGGGATATCACCTGTGCCCGGTCCGATCAGCATTTGAGAACTGAGAGCATTTGAAACTCCAAGAGGCCTCTATATATGTTACAATTCTTTTTTTTAGAACAATATATGTTACAATTCTGGTGTCAACACTTGCATAAAAAGATGCCTACTTCATGCCTACTTCATGAAGTATGAAGTATGCTGTGCATCATTTGCTAGATTGTTCAATACCCATTGGTGGGTGTGAGAGGTGTTGGGAATAGGTTATTCTCCAATGGAAGGACTTGATGTTGAAGCTCCATCCTCGATGGTACATTCTCCGGACGTTGATGTACATCAGTAAGCGCTGCTGTGCAATTGTTAGGTCCGTGAACTGACATTCCTGCAGAATACTCAAGATGATCCAGTATCCAATGCACCAGCTCGATTATATATCCATATGAGAGACTGAAGTGAAGTAAAATCAGTAGCTCCATTTTCTTTCGACAATCATCATATGTAAAAAATTATGCATTTTGTATACATATCGAACAAATGATGGGTAATTTCTCAGTTAATATATACCTGAAACTTCTATATGAAAAAAATGCGGATTCATTGAAAACACCTATGATTCAATTGAGCACACAAATAAAGACACCAACTTCTTTTTTCTGAAAAACAGGAAACTGTCTCCTACCGTATATTTCCAGGTGGGCTGAAAGCCTGAAACTGGCGTCGTCAACTGCAACCATTCACAAGGCTGATGCTCATGTAGTCATTTGGCCAATAGCCATTGCTTCCAGTTTTCCAGGTACCAGGTCACTGTTCCAACTTTCTAGTACTGTATCTCGCAGAGTTTAAGTTTGATCATTTCTCCAAAGCTCGCAGAGTTGAAGTTTGATCATTTCTCCAAAGCTAACAAACAAAAGAAGGCACATTCAGAGGAGGCACAAAATGAGACGACTCTCCCTCACAATCTTCAGGAAGGTTCTTCTGAAACTCTCAGAAAAAAAAAAACCGATGGCATTGAGATACAGTAGAAATTTACAACGCGTTTCGAACTGCCGATAAGATTGGGCAGCCCGGCTCACTGCTACAGAGCTCTCTAGATGGGACCCTTCAACTAAATTTTAAACTTATCTTTTTTCTCATGACATAAGTCGTACTGTACATCCGTGGAGAAAATGTAAACTGGATTTTCCTATAGTGGACTATATATTATCATTTCAAGGCTGAACAAATTGGCCATTTAGCTGGGCCAGTCACAACCTGACTGAAGAAATTGGTTGTGCTAAGAAGCTAGAGGAAAATTCAAATTTTAGGATGAAAATAAGAAGCAATATTTTGTTTTACTCAAAATTACCTCAAAATAGAGATCATTACATGTGCTTACTCTTTTATTTAGTACACTTGTACCTGGCACGCGTCTTCAAAATTTAAGCGATGTCCTCGAACGAATTATGATCACTGGTGCTAGTTTCTAAAGAGAGATATCACCGGTGCTCAGTCCCATCAGCACTTGAGAACTGAAAGCATTTGAAACTCCATCAGATCTCTATATATGATATATACTTGAGTAAGGCGATGCCTATCTTATGAAGTATGGAGTATGTTGTGCATTCTTGGCTAGATTGTTCAATTCTCATTGGTGGGTGTGAGAGGTGTTGGGAACATGTTATTATCCAATGACATGACATGATGTTGAATCTTCTTCAGCGATGGTAAGTGCATTCTAAAGACAATGGGTGTGTTTGCTTGTCCACCTCACTACGCCACAGCGAAGTTTAGGTGCCTGGGGCGATGCTTGGTTTCCATGATAAGGTGTGGCCGCCACAACACTGTGTCTGGATTTTTCCTTGTCGATTCTGCATCGGTGTTGTGGCAACCGTGGCGCAAATTTTCGGCGCCACAGTTGTGGCGAAGGCGTGGCCAAATGTGGCTTTAAACCGAGCAGCCCAATGTACACACTAGCGGAGCCAGCTACAAACGGTAAGGGGATGCTACAGTAGCAAACCAGCTACATACTTCAAAAAGAGCTATCTCGGAGGCATCTATCTCCAACTAGCTAACTGAATAGCTAAGAGCGTCTCCAATAGTAGAGTTAGCTAAGAGGCAACAATTAGCTCTTACAAAGAATTAATGAGGAGTGGGGTCCATATTTAAGTCATACATTTTCCTTAGAGACTAACTCTTGAGGAAGAGCTAGCTGCCTTCTCTCCCTTCTTTTCTTCAATAAAATATGTTAAGAGTTAGCCTTAGAGTCAACCATTGAGGACGCTCTAACATCTCTATCAAAAGGCAACACAGTCAACCTTTTTTTTTACCAACTGTACGCTGAGATGACACAGCTCGATGTGATTAGAAAATGGAGGGGAAAGAAACAGAGCTCGACCAGGGTGGAAACCACGCGATTGCAAATTTACTTCGAATTCACAGCCCACTAAACGAACGAGCCTCGAGTGCCGCTCTTCTTCTTGTCTCTGTCGTCTGGCTTCTCACACTCCCCGGCACCACCAACTCCGGCGACCAGAGACCTCCACCGTCTACTATCGTAGTGCGTTTCTCTGTCTCTCCCGCGCCTGAACTCAACGCTTCACGCCGTTCATCAACCATCACTTGCAGTGCGACTGCGTGTGGCAGGGATCTGGGGGCAAGTCAATCCCCATGGCCGGCCGCCTGAGCTCAAGCACGGGGCTGTGCTGCTCGTACGCCTGCCTCCGCCCACCTGTGCTTTCCGTGGAGGTGGCGATCAGTGGGCGGATGGGATGGGGATCCGCGAGCCCGGCCGGGAGGGGGACGGCGGCGGCGGGATGCCGCGAGGAGTAGCCGGCAGACGGCGGCCAGCCGAACCAGGCGCATCTTTGCAAATTAATCGCCGTACAAATATTTGTCAAAAGAGCCCCTCATTTGGATCGCGATCAATAGTCGCGATATAAACTAGGGGGTTTTACGAAAATACTTTGAGGGGTTCTCTGAAAATATTTCGCCGGAAGCCATCGCGGGCGGCGAGGTCGCGCTGTCGCCGGCGGCCTCCGCTTAGCCCCGCCGCCGTGCAGCTGGCGTTCTCCTCCATCAGATTATACGCGCCAAGATGCTTTCTCCGCCCCCATCCCGCCCGCAGGCCTAGCCCCTCAAGGGCCGAGGCACCGTGCCGTCAGCGCGTGCGGTGGCTGGAGACGGCGAGCAGCCCCGTTGCTCACGAGGCGGCGGCGCAGTCTGTATCGGAATGGAATGGCAAGCATTCCATCTCCGTTCACCGTCTCCACAGGTTTCTCGCTCGGCTACGCTCCTCATCATCGGCGCGCATTCATTCCGGGTTGCTCAAAGCCTGAAACTGAACTGGTGTCGTCAGCTGCAATCTTGTGCAACGCGGATGCTCATACAGGTCACTGCAATCTTCCAGATACCAGATCACTGTTCCAACTTTCTGTTCACTGCAGAGAGGAGGTACGATTATATGCAACCGCCCTCCTCCATCTCAATCTTCAGGCAGGTTCTTCTGAAGAAAATCTCGAGAAGAATGAAGATGTGATATTGCCGTGACAATCCTGCTCAACTATCCAGCTCCTGTTCCATGCCATTATTGTTTCTAGATGGGGCCCTTGAAACAAAATTTTAAACACTCTTTTCCCATGACATAATTTGCATTGTGCATCAGTGGAGAAAATGTTAACTCTGTTTTTATTTGCAGGGCTGAACAAATTGGCTGTTTATCTGTGCCCGTCACAAGTTGACAGCTGGGGCATGTGGCTTCCCGAATGGCCATGCTAAGAAGTACATTTCGTTCTGAAACAGCTATAGATGAAAAATTACAAGCCTCGGGCCCATCTGCAACAAAATACTCTCATACTTTGACAATATTGCATCAGACTTGAATCATCAAAGGAAAAAAAAAAGATCATATCTTCGAAAACGCCCTAAGACTATCTCCAACCGATAGACCATTAATTTTGAGACTTACACATGAAATGGGTCTTAAAATGTCAAAACATGTCTCCAACGGATGACCCAAAAGGGACACCCATTCTTGGAGTCCTCGGGTCCGCGACGCACATATACATCACGAAACGCCGCGACGCAATGCTCGAATAGGTTTTCCCGTCGTCTTCCTCTCCCCCCCCCCCTCCCCCCTCTCTCGACAAGTCGGCAGCGGCGCGGCGCGGGCGCGGAGGTGGCAGCAGCACGGCGTGGGGGCGAGGGCGCGGCGCGGAGGCAGCGGGGGCGGCAGCAGCGCGGCGTGGGGGCAGCAACGCGGGTGAGGCGGTGGGGGCAGCAGCGCGACGCGCGGCGCGAGTGAGGCGGCGGGAGCAGCGGCGGCGCGGCGTGGGGGCGGGGGCAAGGCGCGGGCGCGGAGGCGGCGGGGGCGGCGACGCTGCGGTTCAACGCGCTCTCCGGCCCTTGCCCCCCGACCTGGCCTCCTGCGTCGAGCTCTGCGTCATCAACCTCCAGTCCAACCTCCTCTCCGGCAACCTCCCGGCCGAGTGCTGGCGCTCCCGGCGTTGACGCAGCTCAACCTTGCCGACAACCGCTTCTCGGGGAGGATACCGCCGGCCATTCCAGGAACGGCAAGCTGCAGCTGCTCTACATCAACGGCAACCGCCTCACGGACCCGGCGGGGCAGTAGCGCGGCGGGTGCGGCCGCGTGGCGCGGTGAGGCGGCGGCAGCAGCGGCGACACGGCGTGGGGGCGGGGCGAGGCGTGGGCGCGGAGGCGGCGGGGGCGGCGACGCGACGCGGGTTCAGGCGCGAGGAGGAAGAAGGTCGCATGGTTTGGGTGTTGCCGTTGGAGATGGTAGTTTTTGGTCACCTATTCTAAGGATATCATACCCTATTTTGGGTTTGGGTCAGCTCCACCGTTAGAGACAGCCTAAGAGCATTAGAGCGATGTGCAAGCATATATAATACTGGTGTTTGTTAGTGTGAGGGAAACCAAAGGAAACAGGAACTGCTGTGCAACAAATTGAATTATGCCTTGGGTTTGCATTTGATGTTTCACAGCACTAGAGTCTAGAGATCACATGCACTTTCTCTTTATTTTAGTAGCACTGGTACCTGGCCTGGTTAAGCCATGTCCTTATCGAACCATGTGGAAAATAAAACCAATACTTGTTGGTCGGATAGTTTATGACTATCACTAGTACACAGTACAATCAGCATTTGAGAATTGAGAGCATCTGGAGCTCCAAGGTCACTATATATGATACTTGAATAAGAGACGATGCCTACCTTCTGAAATATGGAGTATGTTGTGCATCTTTTGCTAGATTGTTCGATCTTGGTGGTTTGAGAGGTATTGGGAATAGATAATTCTCCACCTGAAGTAAATGATGTTTTAGCTTCTTTAGCGATGACACATTCTCCTGCCATCGGGGTACATCACTAAGCATTGATGTGCGATTGATGGGTCTGTGAACTTACATTCCTGCAGAATTCTCAAGATGACCCAGCGTGACCGTGTCGTAGGGACAGGGATCCCCTGACTTCTGCACACCCACCCGTGCTGTGGTCACCGACCCGTGGGGCCGGGCCCACACGTCGGTGACCATGGGCTACGGCGGGGATCCCTGTCCGTGTCGTAGACAGACGCTCGATATGATACCCACATGACCTGGGTCGTCAACTAATGTTGATGCTCATGTGGCCATTGCACACTTTTTTCCAGATTGCAGTTCACCGTTCAAACTTTCTACTGCATCTTGCGGAGTGGAAGCATGATCGTTTCCTCCAAAGCTCGGGTGCAGACCAAAGAAAGCACTTCAGAGGAGACACTACATGCAACCTCCCCCCTCCGTCACAATCTTCAGGCAGGTTCTTCTGAAACTCTCACAAGAAAGAAGATGTGTATAGTGGTATTACCTGACAATCCTGCTTACCACCCAGCATGTACCTGTTTCGTGCCATTGTTGTTTCGATCATTTTTACTCTGCCTACTAGTTAAATAAAGGAAGCACATCAAATTATCAGAGTCCAAACAAAGGTAGAATTTCTTTTCCATCCCAAATTTGGCCACGCTCTGTCAAGCTCCAACACCACTTTGGATAAGCAATACAAATGCAGAGTACCAGCATTAACAATAGCAAAAAAAAAAGAAGGAAAATTGCTGTTTAACTTCCACAAAAATTCAATATCTTGATGAGCAATTCATCATTGAGTTTTATTCTCCCCCGCCCCGCCGGCCCTAGCAAACTAGCAAATTCCAGAGGTTCCACAGTATGATATACAGTATAAATTTATAATGCATTTTGCACTGTCAGATTATTTTCCGTAGCCGGCTCAACTGCTTCAAAATTCTCTAGATGAGACCTACCTTCAACCAAATTTTAAACTCATCTATGTTTTTCACATGAAATTGTTTGCACAGTACATCAGTGTAAAATGTTTAAATGCAATTTCCTATAGGGAACTGCATTTTTTTTTTCACAAGGCTGAACAAATTGGTTGTGCTAATAAGCTATAAAAGGAAAATTTTCAAGCTTTGTGCTGATCTGTAACACTTGTACTTTGACAATATACTTAAAGCAATCAAAGATAAGGTCAAAGGTCACATCTTCAAACACGCCCTAGGAACTTTGGTGATGTGCAAGCATAATATTTACCTTTTTTTTGAATGAATACTGGTGTTGTCAATATGCGGAGAACAAAAGGAATTAGGAACTGATGTACAAAAAAATGATTGATGCTTCGGGTTTGCATTTGATGTTCCCCACCCACCATAGGTCCATAACAACTGCATAGCACCAGAGATTGGTACATGCGTTTTCTCTATTATGGTGTTTGGTAGGGCTTAACTACGCTGATCCGTAGTTTATAATAGAATATCACCGGTACCCGGTAGGATCAACGTGACAACATTTGAGAACTAAGAGCATTTTGAGCTTCGATACTTGAATAAGATGACAATGCCTGCTGATTTTCATTGCTGGGCATGAGAGTTATCGGGAATAAGTTATTCTCAAACATCCGCCGTACTTGGACACCACTTCAGCAATGTCGAGCTCGGGCTGTCGATCTCGTCCCTGGGTATGGCTAGCAGGCTAGGGCTAGGGCGGTCAAGCTTCGGGCGCGTGCCACTGCCATGTCCTCTACGGCGCCATACATGCCCACCCAGCATACATCCGGCACATCAGCTCAAGCATCGTATCAGCAGCTGGGGAGCTGAGCCATGTTCTAGAGTTCCTCGAGCGACAGAATTCCCTTGTTGCGTACGCCCATGCGTTGGCGTTGAAGACAAGTTCTCTCTTTCTCTTTCTTGCGGCTCTCTTGTATTCAGCTGCATCACTGAAGCTGCATCACTGAAGCAGCTGCATCACTGAAGCAGCGGGTGAGGTTCTGAACTTCTTTCTGGTAACCCTACTCAAAGTCTTTATTACTAGCTCACAGGCTTGTTGATCATGTTCCAGTGTTGCTCTTCCTGCAGTCATCCATCTTCGATTTTTTTTTAATGGAATCATCCATCTTCGATGTTGTGTCCAGATAAATAGACTGGTTTCGTAGCAGAAGTGACTAGTTTCTTTCCTTGCGCAATGTGCGGAACATCTGCTGGTGGTTGTGGCCTGTACGTGACGGGCAACACGAGATACTGACATGAGGTCTCTGCTCTGTTTCTGGTTTCGTCTTGGGCATGTGTCGTAGGAGCTGTAGCACGATGGCGCCCGATCGACCATGGCGCAAAATTCTGTGGTTTCTTTTGGGACGATGAATACGGGTGTTGTTAGTACGAGAGAAACATAAGGAAATAGAAAGCAACCAATTGATTGATATCTTGTTGTTTGCATTTGATGCTTCCCACTAAGTACTAGAGATCATAACAACTGCACAATACGTGCATGCGCTCTCTTTATGTAGTAGCACTTGTACCCGACCAAGTTAAGCAACAGGAAAAATATTATTTAATGTTGATTCGATAGTTTATAAATATAGATATCAGTGGCACCCAGAAGGATCTGACATTTGAGACCTAAGAGCATTTGAAGGTCCAAGAGGTTTCAATATAATACACATGATATTTGAGTACGATGGTGCCTACTTTATGAAGTATGGAATATGTTATGGATCCTTTGCTAGATTGTTCGATTTTCGCTGGTGGGTACGAGAGGTATTGGGAACAGGCTACTCTCAATATCCGAAGCTGAAGGATCAACCAAAGAACAAACTTGCTATGACCATCGGCGATGCGGCACAACAGCTCCTCTCTGGCGAGCAACGAGAATGGTGATGCAGCGGGGAGCCGTCTCGGGTTTCGATCGAGCTTTGGACGCGTTTTGAACTGCCGGATTAGATTTGGTAGCCCGGGTCATCCGCTACAGAGCTCTCTAGATGTGACCCAACCAAAAAATTTAAACTCATCTTTGTCTTGTGACATATTTTGCAATTTGCATTAGTGTATAAAATATTTCCGGGATTTCACAACAAATATCTGCTTTCTTCATATGAAGAGATTCTCCTCTAGGGGACTAATATTATCATTTTTGTATTTGGCTGAATCGATTGGCTCTTAGCTGCGCTAATCACAATTTGAAGGCTTGGCCTGGCTTCCGAAATGAGTGCGCTATACAGTGGAAACATGCCAAGGCTTGGACCCATCTGCAAAAATAAACTCACACTAGGACAACACTGCAATACAATTAGCAAGCACCAATGGAAACGTCGCATTTTCGAACACGCCCTAAGAGCTTTCTTTGGAGGATAAGCAAGCATAATAATGGTGTTGTTAGTACGAGGGAAACAGAAGGAAATGGGAACTGATGTGTAACAAGTTGATTTATGCTTTGGGTTTGCATTTGCCCACCGTAACATCTGCACAGTACTAGAGATCACACGCGCTTTCTCTTTATTTAGTAACATATGTACCTGCTGCCTAGTGAAGCCATGTCCTCATCGAACCATACGGTGCCATATATAGAGACCTCTTGGTGCTCCAAATGCTCTCAATTCTCAAATGCTGATCGGACTGGGTACCGGTGTGATAGCGAATAGAAATCATCAGTAATATTCATATTTATAAACTATCTGATCAGCATTGAATAATAAGACAATGATGCCTGTTAATTGCTTTCTGAAGTATCGAGTATGTTGTGCATCATTGCTATATTGTTCGATCCTCTGGTGGGTGTGAGAAGCATTGGGAATAGGTTACTCGCCACATGTAGGATAAAATGTTGAAGCGTCGTTAGGGATGGTAGCTTCGCCTGCAGTTGCCGTACATCATCACTAAGCGTTGTTCTGCAACTAATAGGTCCGTGAATTGACATTCCTTCCTATTGAATACTCGAGATGATCTGTTTGGTGTTGTAGAAACCGCTAGATGATATACATATGAGGCTTAAGTACAATAATTGTAGAACACCTGCAGGGTAACAAACATCTAGTGAAATTATGCATTTCGTTTACATATTGAAATTGAAACAAGTGATGGGTAACTTCCAGTTTATATATTTATATCTGAAACTTTTATTATGAAAAAAAAATACTGATTCAATGAAAGCAACTGCAACTGATGAGCAAAGGCACCAACTTCTTCTTCTTTTTTTCCCTTGAAAACAAGAAACCGTCACCAACCTTGATTAATAGATCTCACCTTTGATCAGATGGCTAATGTCAGAAAGCAAAAGCGATACAATATGCAACATGTGCACCTTGGTAGAATTGGCAACATAGTAGGTCACATAATATCTTGTTAGTGAAAATTATGCTGCAACTCAAGTTTGCAGCATATGATGTGCAAGCATAATTTTAAAAAAAAATGATGCATAGTGGTGTTGTTATTACGCGGTGAACATAAGGAATATATCCTTACACATCTAAATATCACTGCCATTAAGTAAAATATACCCATATATCTATTAATAAATTATCCAATGATGCTATTAAATAAAACAAAACCCCACAAAACTGCCGGATATAATATCCATTGCCGGCCTAATCTGTCATCCCCCAATGACCAAGCTCATGGTCATCGGCCATCCCCCAAGGACCACGTGGCTGAGGGATTGTACGGCAATGGCGGCAGCGGTGCGCTGGTGACCTCATCGGGGTCGCTCGAGAGCGAGGAGGAAGAATGGCAGGGGATGGGCCAATTGGGCTGAACCAAACCAGCGAGTGGGAAGAAAATGAAATTTGGTGGAGAGCAGCTCGGCGTTGCAGTGGGCGGAGTGAAGAGTGGGATTTCACAAGATTACACATTTTGACATATATGTTGGGGGAGCTACAACCCATGGCCGCTTCGTCTTTGCGTTTGTGTCTATGAGGGCGACTACGATGAAGTTCGCCAAGATAATATCAGTCGAGAAGAACAAGAAACTTAATTATTCAGAGAATAGCGAACCATACAATGTAAAAATAAAATGTTCAATATGTTTCATACTAGCCTCAGCACATCTATGACAATTAAAAAAAATCTGAAGCCAATTTTTGTATAATGCAACATATTGAAATGCCCATTATATAATATTATATATTTTTTTATATAAACAACTAAGTTAATGGAGCTAGCCGCGCAATTTGCGCGGGACATCTTGCTAGTTGAGTATATAAATAGGGATATCATGGTACCCGCATCAGATCTGGCACTCGAGAATTGAGTGCATTTGGGCTTCAATTGGTCTCTATATATGATACCGTTGAATAGATTATGACGCCTACTTTATGAAGTATGGAGTGTGTTTTGTGCATCCTTTGCTAGATTGTTCCTTCCCATGGTGGGTGCGAGAGGTATCGAGAATAGGTTAGTCTCCGTAGGGGGACATGATTGTGAAGAGTGTTTGGATGCTGTAGCTTCTGCCGGAGGCAATGTACATCAGTAGGTGAAAACTGTTTAGGTCTGTGAACAAACATTCCTACAGAATACCAAGATGATCAGCACAACTCGAGTATAATCCATATGATAGACTTAAGTATATAGTAAAAATCTGGGAGCTATATTTTGGACTATACAAGTCCTTAGTTTTTAACTCATATTTTTTTATTTATTCGCATGAAATCAGTGGACTTGTATAGTAACCAATTTGTTAAGCCTTGTCCATGTGGAAAAAAAAGCCTGAATATAGCTTGTCATATTTTTTTTTATTCTCATGACATCAGTGGACTTGTATAGTTAACATATTTTTTTACTATACTTGTCCATGTTAACCAATTTGTTAAGCCTTGAGCACTATTAGAGGAGGCACAAAATGCGTCTGCCTTCTCCATTACAAATCTTCAGGCAGGTTTTTTTTGATGAAATCTTCAGGCAGGTTATTCTGAAACTCTTAGAAAAGACGAATATGTGAATTTCCTCCTTGACAATCTTGATCAACTATCCAGCACTTGTTCCGTGCCATTGCTGTTTTGATCAATTTTACTCTGCCTACCACATATATAAGGTAGCCATCGAATCATTGGAGTCCCAAAACAAAAGGCAGTTTGCTTTTCTTTTAAACGATAAATATTGGTGTTGTTCGTATGAGGGAAACGGAAGGAAGTATGGAACTGATGTGCAACAAATTTATTGATGCTTCTGGTTTTCATTTGATTTTTACCACCCACCATCACAACTGCACGGTACCTAGGTTATTACATGCTCTTGCTCTTTACATAGTACTAGCACTTTACCTGGCCTAGTCAAGTGATGTGACCGATGTCCTCATCGAACCAAATTCTGATCAGTTGCTAGTTTATAAAGAGGGATATCACCGGTGCCTAGTCCGATCAGCATATGAGAATGGAGAGAATTCAAAATTGCAAGAGGTCTCTATATATGATACTTGAATAAGACGATGATGCCTACTTTATGAAGTATGAAGTATGTTGTGCATCCTTCAATCCCGATTGGTGGGTTTGAGAGGTGTCGGGAATAGGTTATTCTCCAACCAGAAGACCTGTTGTTGACGAGTGAGTACAGATGGTAGCTTCTTCTGGCGGGTATGTACATGGCGGTTTCTAGGATGAGTTTCCATCCAATGTGCTGCAACTCCAATTGCAACCAGGGAAACTTGCTTCAATCTGTGTTGGAATAGAACGGTCGCCCATTGCTCGCAAGGCAGCGGTGTAGCTTGGAATAGAACGGCAAGAATTCAATCTCCGTTCACTTTATTCACGAGATGTGCTCGCTCGGCTACTCTCCTCATCGGTGGGGTGGCCGTACAATCTTTCCAGGTACTCTCCTGATCCGATGGTTTATAAATAGATATACCACTGGTACCCAATAGGAAAAACTTTTGAGAACTCTTTAAGAGAATTTGGAAGCGGTCTCTATATAATGCATATGATACTTGAATAAGATGATGCCGCCTACTTTTTTTAAAGTATTGATTGCTAGACTCTTCGTCATTCGTTGATGGGTATGAGAGGTATTGGGATCTGGTTATTCTTCACTAGCAGGTCATGTTGTTGAAGGCTTGAAGCTTCTATAGCGATGTTAGCTTCTTTTGGCGCCGGTGTACACCACTCGGTGTTGCAACACGGTGCAGATCTCCAGTATGTAAAGGTGATCCAATGTGCTAAACATAGGCTCGATGATATCCATATGACGTGCCTAGTACACTTATATCCTGCGAACTTGTATTTTTGTATACGTATTTATTTAACAAGTGATGGATAACATCCAGTTCATGTATACCCCGGAACTTTGGAAAAGAAACGATTCAATGAAAAAAAAATGACAATTGAGATCAGAAATAAAGACTCCACTTGAGTTAATATATATGTGTACCGTCACCAACATTAATAGATCACATTCTCAGCAGCAAATGCAACAACACCACTTGAGTTTTTTTTTTTCAAAAAAAAAAAAGCGATATACCACTTGCATGGGGTATATGTGTACCTTGGTAGATTAGTATGGCTAGTTGAAACAGCGGGAGAGCTTGTATTCTCTGTAGTAGTTTCAGCAGTCTGAAGATGGGGCATCGGGTATCGTTCATGTAAACGTTATGAACTGCTTGGTGTTTTTGAAACTTGTCCTTGTAGTGCTTTACTGATCCCTCTTGAACTTTGCTGAATGTTTTACCTACTGATCGATAGGAGGTCGGGTGAACACAACTTGAGATAACTATAAGTACATGACGGAGTATAAATACTATTTGGCCAAATCAATAAATTATTTGATTAGACTGACGTATCATGTATATTCTGACTGGCTGCCATGAGAATTACAGAATAAAATTGTCCATCATCGTTCCAGACAGGATCCGCAAAATACTTGCTCAGACGGTGCGCATGAAGCCATGAACTCGAGGTGCATACCCATGCGGGTATGCAGCTGCAGGCGTGCAGCAACAAAGGTAAGCGGTCGATGGCCGCCTGTGTTGTCTGAAGGATGGATGCGACGCAACAGCTCCGCTCCGGGGAGCAACGAGAACGGTAACGCAGCAGGGAGCCATCTCGTGTACTCTCGATCGAGCTTTCAGCAGCTGCAGATCTGAGCCATGGCTCGAACATGATGCAGAAAGGCGCGGCGCCGAGGGCTCCAGGGGAAACACAACAGGACGGCCGGCGTGCAGTGTCGCCGTGACGAGCCCCGGCGGGCATCAGCTCACGAACCCAAGGGTAGTTGCTATTTCAAACAGCGCTCTGTTTCTATTTTTTCTTTTTTACTTCTCGTCTCCGTTCTCTCTGTTTTTCATTTTTTGAAGGGAAATTCATCTCTGATCTCTTTCTTGGCTTTTCTCTTGTATTCAGCTGATCTCTGCCGTGAATGGTGAGCTTAATGTCCTGACTGATTGACATGAGGACTGTGCTCTGTTTCTGGTTTCGTCCTGGGCATTTGCCATTGAGGAGCTGTAGCACGATGGCGCTGGAGAGGAATGAGGATCTGCCCGACTGACCATGGCGCAAAATTCTTTTTTTTTTCTTTTACAATGAATAGGGTGTTGTTAGTATGAGGGAAACAGAAGAAATAGGAACTGATATGCAAAAAATTAATTGATTTCTTGGGGATTGCATTTGATGTTTCTCACCCACCAAGTACTAGAGATCATCACACTGCACAATACTTTTGCGTCAAAAAAAAAAACCGCACATTACTAGAGATCACATGCAGTTTCTCTTTATTTAGTAGCACTTGTACCCCTGAGAGCCACAAGAAATATTTAGTTTATAAATAGGGATATGGGTGGCAATAGATTATTCAAGAGATCTCTACATAATGCGTATGACACTGGAGTACGATGATGCTTGCTTTATGAAGTATGGAGTATGGTATGGATCCTTTGCTAGATTGTTAGATTTCGCTGGTGGGTATGAGAGGTATTGGAAATAGTTATTCTTCAGTATTATGATATGTTGTTCAAGCACTTGTCGACATTGTACATGATAAGAATCTTGTTCCGCGATTCTAGAATTGTAAACTGCCACCTTCTTGTCAAAAACTCGAGATTGTCCAGACATATCCTTAAGCAGTGGTGAAACTAGAGCAAAATAGAGGGGATGCAAGCTTTTCCAGATGTATCTAGTATCGTTGTCTAAATAATAATGCAGCTTTTATTGTTGATACTTAACATAGGCAGCAATGCACAATCAGATAATGAGGTGATAAAATATTTGCCAAAATGAGGAAATAGGCTAACTTTTCTTACGAAAACAAAGTACAAACAAAGACAAAATAGGTTGCCAACATGAACAAATTAAGACGGGCAAATGCATCAACCAACTTCAAGGTCCACGGCGGCCTAAAAAGGAGAATAAGTGAGTCCACTTTTATTTTTCTATAAGGATGTGATTGGATGAAAATAAATATGCATGCAATACATACAAATGTTAGGATAAGATTTTTTTTAGGCTCAGATTCACAGAGCTAAAATCAGTAGAATAAAGCTTTGCTAGGCTCATCAATTCTCCTCATTGAAATCGTTAAATGAATTTCTTAGACTAACAACGTCCAAGCAAACAAGCAACTGAGACTTCGGTTACATGGTAGTGATGCTTATTTGTAATTTGTAGAAGGATCGATCAGGTGTATTTTCTTGCCATAATTTGTGATTGGCAGCTGCACAACGATTCACGGAGACGCGCGACCGGCCGTGCCGCGATGGACGGAGTGAAAAGCAGCCTTGGATGCGTCCAGGCTACCGGCTCCATGGTTCCGATGTTTTACCGGCTCCATGGTTCCGATGTTGCAGCAGCGTAGAATTTTGGATCGATGGAGCGTAGGCCTCTGCGCAAGCGAGAGCTACGTGCATCGGGCTGCCCCGGAGTGCCGGCGCCAGCAGCGATGCGTTAGGGTAAGAAAACTCCCTCGCGAGTCGGGAAGCACAGCCAGCATGGGTTGACAATCTTGGCCTGGTCGGTTGGTAATTTGGCATGATAACTGGGCTCGTTTTCCGTGTCACGTTTAATTGCTTTGAGGACTTGGACTTGGCAGACTTTGGTTACCTCGCAGCTGGGCTAGCCTCTCGTGCGATCAGCAGCGGAGCGCTGTGGGTGCATTAATATGGCCCATGGGGGTGCGGCTATGGTGAAAAAATGACAGTCACAATTGTTTCGGCAATTCTACTGGGTGCATCCGCCGCACCCAGTGCCGTCAACGTGGCTTCGCCCCGACCTTAAGTACTGTAAATCAGAATGCGTGCTCCATGTTCTTTCGACAAACATGTAGCAAAATTATGTATTTAATATATTGAACAAGTGATGGTTGACTCCCAGTTCATATTGGGAAAAATATACCATTCAATGAAAACATCTACAAATGAGGACATAAAAACTTGTATTCTTCTGAAGAACATGAAACCGTCACCTGCGATGGTTTACAGATCACATTTGATCAGGTGGCTGTCTCAGTAACAAAAGCAATACCACATATATATGCACCTTGGTAGAATTTGGGGCATAATCAGGTCACATAATACCATGTTAGAACAGAGGGAGAGCTTGTACTCTCTGCAAGTTATTTCATCAGTCTGAAGATGGACATTGACAATTTTTCATGCGCGCGTGCTCAATGTTTCACACTAAAGGCTGGTCATCGTTGTTTTCTCTGAAACTTGCCCTTTAGAACTTGGCTGACTGTTTTCCTTCCGTTTGGCGACAGGACGATCACAACTTGCGCTAACTTTTAAAATTATTTGGCCATGGTGGATCCTTGATCGATCGTTGATTTTGATTGACAGCTGATATGTTCTGATTGTCTTGCTGGAGAGTTGAAGAATAGAACTGTCCATCGTCCCAGACTTCCAGACAAGGAGCTGTAAAAGTAAATTGATCAACGGTGCGCATGGACTCGAGGTGCATATATATGAGCGCGTGCCGTTGCTGTGCAGGCGTGCAACAGCAGAGCAAAGTGTGGACGACGGCGGCCGGTGTTGTCGGAGAGGCGGCTGACGTTCTGGATCGGTGCGCCACAACAGCTTCGCAACGAGAATGGCGATGCAGGGGTGGGACTGGAACCGTCTCGGGTCTCGATCGAGCTTCGACGCTCTCCACGTCGTCTGCGCCATGCATGCCGCCGCCGCGTCCAGCATGAGCATACATGCGGCGCGTCGCTTCTAGCTAGCCATCAGCAGCTGCAGATCTGAGCCATGGGTCGAGCAATTAAGATGCAGGAAGGCGCGGCCCTTCGACGAGGCCTCCAGGAGGAAGAGGATGGAAGAGAGGGCTGGCCGGCGCGCGGCAGCTTGTGACCTCAGGGGTGGTCGCTATTCGAAATAGCGACCGGGCGGTCGGTATTCGAAATGACGACCACCCCCTGGGTACCTTATCGCTGTCGGATCCGGTATCTGCGGCTCGGATGAAGCGAAGGAGGCGCGTCTTTTCGCCGAGATATAAAAGCAGAGGAGGGCCACGACGCCCTTGGTCGCCGCTCGCCGGCGATGACCAACGCCGGCACCATGCACCGTCCTCAACGCCAGTCGCCGGATGCGAGCTCTCAACTACGGACAGGAGCGGTTGCCGGTTTGGGAGCACGATGGGACATGAGAGTCCTTCCTTCGCAGACTCCAGCACGACATTGTGCTGCAACTCAAAATTTGCAGTCCGAGAAACTTTGCTTCAGTCTGGATTGAAATAGAACGGTTGCCCATTGCTCGCGAGGCGGCTGCGTAGTCTGCCTTGGAATGGAACGGCAAGAATCCAATCTCCGTTCACAAGATGCTCGCTCGGCTACTTTTCTCATCGGCGGCCGCACATTCCTTCCAGGTGTGCTGAAAGCCTGAAACTGGTGTCGTCAGCTGCAATTATGCTTTTGCAACGCCGATGCTCATACAGATCAAGCCCCGTGCCTGAATACCATGACTCGGTACCATGCTCCTCCTCTTCCGAAGCAGGGAAATAAAACTCCCTTTTGTCAAAAAATAAGCTCCGTGCCTGAATCAGAAAATCATGTGCGATAGCAAACAAATGCAGAGTACGAGCATGGACGATAGCACAAAAACATTGAAAATGTGTCCCATGAAAACTCAGTGTCTTGAATTCAGATAAGCAATTCATCATTGAGTGTTACTCTCCCTCGACCCCAGCCCTAGCAAACTCCAGAGGCTGAACAATATGATACAATAGAAAATTACAATGCGTTTTGAACTGCCGATTAGATTAGGTAGCCGGGCTTAACTGCTACAGAGCTCTCTAGATGGGTTCAACTAAATTTTAAACTCATCTATTTTCTCATGACATAATTTGCACTGTACATCAGTGGAGAAATGTAAAGTGGATTTTCCTCCAGTGGACTAGCTAGATATTATAATTTTTACTTTTCAAGGCTGAACAAATTGGCTGTTCAGCTGGACCAATCAAAACTTGACTGAAGAAATTGGTTCTGCTAAGAAGCTATAGAGGAAAAATTCCAAGCCTTGGGCCAATCTGCAAACTCTCGTACTTTGTCAATAGTGCAACAGACTTAAAACACGGCCTAGGAAATATGGAGTGATGCGCAAGCATAATATATATTACTGTTTTTTTGGTTTTGAATGATGAATACTGGAGTTGCTAGCATGATGGAAACAGAAGGAAGTAGGGAACAGAAGTGAAAAAAACTGATTGATGCCACCGGTTTGCATTTGATGTTTCCCGCCCACCATAAAATATTGCTACGTGCACTTTCTCTTTATTTAGTAGCGCTTGTACTTGGCCTAGGAAATCCATGGGAAAAATATTAACTAATGCTGATCCGGTGGTTTATAAATAGAGATATCACTGGTACCAAGTAGGATAAACATTTTGAGAACTATAAGAGCATTTGGAAGCTCCAAGAGGTCTCTATATAATCCATATCATAGTTGAATAAGATGATGATGCTTACATTCTAAAGCATGGAGTATGTTAAGGATCCTTTGTTAGACTCTTCGATGTTCGTTGATGGGTGTGAGAGGTATTGGGAACTGCATTTCCTTCCCTAGCAAGGCATGTTGTCAAAGTGGTGTTAGCGATGATATCTTGTTTTGGCTCCGTTGTACACCACTCGGTGTTGCGACACCGTGCAGATCTCAAGTATGTGAAGGTGTGTGGTAGACATACGCTCGATGATATCCATATGAATGCCTAGTACACTCCTGCGGTACTGTGTTTTTGTATACATAGTTAACAATTGATGGGCAACATCCAGTTCATGTATAGCTGATACTTTTATTTTGGAAAAGAAAATGATTCAATGAAAAAAAAATGACAATAGAGATCAGAAATTTAGATGCCAACTTGTATTCTCTGAGAAACTGGAAACCGTCACCAACCATGATTAATAGATCACACTCTCAGTAGCAAAAGCGATACCACTTGAGTTAAAAGAGAAAAAAAAAAACGATTCTACTTTCATGGTGTATATATATGTGCACCTTGGTAGAATTGCAGCATAATCAGGTCACATAGTATCGTGTACATCAGATTATATATTTTATAATAAAAAGGACATGACCTTTCTACCATGGTGTCTAGGAAAAAAATCTAAAAATTCTCAAAAAAAGAAAAACATCTGGCCGTTAATTGTCACACCTGATTTTTATATACGTAAATCGTATGTATTCTACATGTATGCTAGGATCTGTTTTATCATACATGTAGCGACATCATAGTGATAAACAGTTCTATAACGAATAAAACAACTTTAAATAAAACAAACCAGAGTAAAACACAGCAGCAGAAGAAGAAACTCCAGGGCGCTCCACAGGCAATCGACTGGCGACAACGCGACCTTCTCTGCACCGTCTTCAATGTAGTCTTCCTCACTGAGCAACATTTAATATATGGGGCAAGCGCATGAGTACATTTCGTACTCAGCAAGTTTGGGAAAGTATGACATGCAAGGCTAAATCAAGAAAGGCTTAACTCAGAGTCTGCATCTATGCAATCCTAATATAGACACATCTATATCAAAAAGCATCCTATTTAATAGGTGTAATGACAACTCCCAACAGCAACAACAGACCAACAGCTCACTAGGTTCCCACCACCTGGCTACCAAGACTCACCAGATTCCCACCATCTGGCTACCAACTCATCGGGTTCCCACCACCCGACTACCAAACCAACTAATCATGGATAAGTCCAAGCTCGCTCGTGACCGTGAGCGGCTGTCAAGACAGTTTTACACTCTGCAGATGTTGCACCACTTTACCCACAAGTCGTGATTTCGTCACCCGTCGGTTGACTGAATCCTCCATTATGCCACTGCACACTTCCGTAGGTATGCGGCTAGGAGATCACTACGAGGCCTTTACAAAGCATCTCCTACCCTGTAAGCACCCGCTAGGATTCACTACAGCGGACAAGTCCATTTTACGTTGCCGGCCGTAGCCCCCGTTTGCACCACTCGAACAACCAAATGGTGCCACAGAAATAAGAGAACATCTAATTAATTGGCCACACTACTGGAAACCGAAATTTCCCTGTGTGCCAACCTCCGCAAGAAAAAGAGAAAACCGTCAGGGAAATTATCCCTGTGGGCGACCCGTCAGGCAATAGCCGCCAGGGATACGACGTCACGGAAATAAAATTTGTCTGACGGGTGGCCGTCAAAGATAATTTCCCTGTCGGCAAGCTCTGTCGGTAAACGCACAGGGAAATCTGGCGACGACAAGTTTTTGGACAACAAATCTGACAGGCCGAAACCGACAGGGAAATAGCGTTTGCCGACAAAGAAAGTAATAATTTTCCTGTGGGTCGACAACCGTCAAAGTATTTCCCCATTTCCTTGACGGCTTTCCACCGACAGAAAAATTGTTTTGCCAGGGAAAACCTGGTTGTTTCCTTGACAAAATTAGCCGTCAGGGAAATTGTTCTTGCCGGTAATGAAATTAAATTAATTCTTTTGAAATGCCAGAGGTTCACAATGACAGATAATAGTGAGCAAATCATATTCACCATCACACATTATGCATCGGTACAGAACAATAGGAAGATACATCCACTAATTACATATATATATTAGTATATTAATACAATGTCCACATGTCTGGCATCATAATAGGAACAACATATGTCACTTCTCAAATGACAGTCCACAAAAGCTAAAATTCACCATCAGAACATCGTAGTAGCTAGTCTTCCTACCGTTAGCTGACCACAAAAGCTAAACTGACAGGCAGCATCACAACACTACCTCAAAAGGTCAAACTAATTAAGAGCTACCATTCTTCTTGGAAAGAAGCTTCCAACAAGCTAGCTGGAGCATCAGAGTAATGCATCAAAAGGTCAAACTACGAGCTGTCATCATATTTTGAAAGTAAGAAGCTTCCAGCATCAAAGAGATACATGGTTCCCACTTGGGCTGTTGTTTTCAACGCCGAGGTTCTCGCTTCCATGCCCACTTGGGTGGTTGTTGTTTCCGGCGCCAAGATTCTCGCTTCCATGACCACTTGGGCTGTTGGTGTTGTCGTCGTTAGCAGATCCCAAGCCAATATGAGATGAACTAGTCACCTGCATTTCAGTGAGTTATAAGCACAATGAAATTTCTACTAACCAGCAAGGAATTTTCAGTTGTGTTTTTGCTCTTTGAAGTAAAATTCTCAAGACATGGAAGCTATGTGCCTCCAACTAGGACATAGCACAAAAAAAAAGGGCCTGAATCTTGCAACCAGATATGGACAACAGGTTGTCATTTTGCAACCAGACATGGTCACTTGACGAAAAGGTCATGTCATTTTGCAATATGCACAGTAATAATTCTACTCACATGCCATTTTGCAATTCTATAGACAACAACAGATCATGTCATTTTGTAATTCCGTATATATATTTGGTTTCTTAGGAGGTCTCGCAGACACATCTATACCTGACATCCAAATAACTATCTACCTTACCATGACATGAACTAATGAAAATAATGTCCAGTTGGTATGCAAGAATCAACATGAGGCCACTTCCTCACTGCTGCACTGGGTGTTGCCACTCTGAATACCACAAAAATATCAGTTTTCTGGTTCAAGTAGTGTTATAAAAAGAGCATATTCATGTTACAATTTACAGTGGTTCTTTGTATACTGTAGAGTAGTAAGCTGTGTAGACTCACATTTTCTTCGGAAGACGACAGCAGTTGCAATGCTGCAGCTGGTATTTCCCTGCCTAAGTTCCGATAAAGGTCCTGCGGGTACAAAAGGCATACATAAGTCAGAGCATTATTAGACATGATGGCATATTCAAAATATTGATTGACACTTATCCACTATAAGGAACTTGATTAGATAAGTACCAAAAGCAATTCTGTAGTAACTTGGTTCCGCTCATGCCGCCTTGCATTTTCACGTCTCTCTTGACGTAGCCTTGCATTTTCACGACGTAGCTGTGCATTTTCTCTAGCCATGTTCTGCAAAGACACTGGATTTGATGGCCGCACATGTTTTTCCTTTGCGGCTGCCCTGACATCAGCTGCTCTAACAGCACCATTTGCTATGGCTACACGCCCATGGGGTGTGCCCCCCGACACCTCATACAATACCGGGCCATTCAAAGCTTGCTCCTGCTCCTGCCCTTCCTCTTCCAAATCTTCATGATCTTCATCCCCTGCTTCTGTACGTGAAACCCGCCTAACACTTGTAAGATAGTCATCCTACAAACAGTCCCCATTAATCAAGTAGAGTGACGGAGTGAGGCACATACAAATTACGAAATGCAAAAGAACATGCATACCATTCGCTTCTGCGCTTTGCGGCTCTTGATTGGACCACTGTTACCATTGCCATCCACACTTTTCATACCAGATTTCATCACTGCATATGTATTAATTAGGGTTGCTCTCTCTGGTCCAAATTTAGCTGCCTACATAGGTAAAAACTTCAGTAAAGATTGAAGAAAGCTTCAGCTTCCCAAACATAAAGCGTACTCCTTAACTCCCAATTAATCACTGCAATAGATAAGAACAAGATATATTAGAGACTGCAATATTCTAAAGAACTTTATATCAACCACTTCACAAGATGCATGTGCAAATCAGGGTGTAAGCCATTGTGCCAAAACAAGCTAAACAGTTGCTCCTGCAAATCTTAAAAAAAAAAGGCAATTTCTTCGACCCGCACTCATATTTCTGCTCACGCCAGCATTCCACACATACAAATAAAAAGTAAATCACATCTACACACGAATCTAATTTCAAAGGAACGCAATCTGTCATCCAGCTAATCTAATTACCTCAATCTAATTTGTGTTGGCGCCTGGAGGAGCAATTCTTAGGCATCACGGAGCAGCTTTAGTTGGGAGTCGGGCAGGCAGTTGACGGGTGGGCAAGCAGGGGTCGCGAGCGTGGTCTGGCGGGCTTGCTTGCGCAGTGGAGCCGGGAGTCGCTGGTGCAGTGGACGGGCGTCGCCGGCGCTGGCGTTGCTGCTGTGGCCTGCCGAGAGTCGGGTTGGGAGCGAGCTCGTGCGTGGATGTGGGCAGGCGTCGTCTGCGGCGCAACGGGCGGAGGCGGCGCGGCCGTCAGGAGGAGCCGCGGCCGAGCGGAGGCGGCGCGGCCGTGGGGAGGAGGGGAGCTGCAAGGCGGAGGCGAGATGCGGGGAGAGCTGAGAGGCGGAGGCGGCACTGGATGGGGAGAGGTGAGAGGCGGACTCGGGTTAGGGATTTTGGGGAAAGTTGTGGGACCCACCTGGCAGCGAAATTTTTTGCGCGGCAACTAAGGCGCGCAGGCGAAATAAACCGGCGCGAAGGCAAAATATTCGTTCCGTTTTCGCGCGTGGCTGGGAACACATTTTTCCTGTGTGCTATATTCCTGAGGGTTTTAAGTCCTACCGACAAAGTAAATCAAATATCCTTGTGCGTGTTCGGGGAGCCGACAGAACAATACACATTTCCCTGTGTGTTATCGCAACACCGTCAAAGAAACACGTTTCCATGTGTGTTATCAGGAGACGCACAGTAAAATCGTTATTTTCCTGTGCGTTCTATGAAAACCACCACGGAAATTACAGGCCGTCACGGAAATTTCGGTTTCCAGTAGTGCCAAGCTGTCCCATTACCAGTCTTGTGATGGCGTGGTTATGCCGGGTTACATGCTCCATGAACCGGTCCTTAGAATCTAAGCAGGTACAAGCACAAACCAAAGTCTCGTGCACGACGACACCATACCAAACCAACCATCCTGCTCAGATTCCTAATCACCATGTTTCTGCCATTACCATCATCCCAATTATGTTGCATATATCATTAGCCAAAATTAAGGACACTCCCATCCCAAACATCAGCAAGGCTAAGCATGAATCTACCCATGATAGACACTACCCAACAGGCGACAAGGAATAATAAGGAACAGGATAATGACACATAGAATTCAAATTAAACACAATGCATTCAAGAAATGTACTACAACTACTACTAAATAGGAGCAAGATGTTCAAGGACACTTGCCTGTTCATATAATGCTGCTCAGTGATCTTCTCTTGCTCTTCGTATTCCCATACCGCTTCTCCACGTCATCATCGATTCGAATTAACTACCGATAAAAGAAAGCACAACCAAATAAATACAGTACACCAAACACCATAAACATGACATAAAAACACTATGGTTGGATAGGTTACGAAAAGACGAAGATTTAGGCGCTAGAATCACCTAAATCGGAGTTACCAATAAAAAGTTATGATGATTTGAAGGTTCTGAGGACTAAACTGTAAATAATAGAAATATTACAGGGCTTCAGTGCAATATTCAGAAGGCTGAATATAGTGTGGCTTAGTTACTGGAAAGATCAGGGGTCCAAGTGCAAAGGTGTATTTTTGGGATTTATATTGGATTTATTTTTGTACTGGGAAATACCTGTGGACCGAGTTCATGGCTACAGTCCACCGAGGCAGGCTTCGGTCCGCGGTGGACCAAGTCACCGGAACAGGGGCGCCGCCACTCTGGCGCGGCGGAGGATCGTCGGAGCGGGACTGGGACGACGCTCCCAATGGAGAAAGCTCGCCGCGAAGAGCTGGTTGCTGGAGAAAGAGTCAGCGCGCTCACCATGGTGTTTCTCGGAGGCGGGGGCGGCTTGGTGGCGGCGGGCGACGACGATGCGCGGCGGCGGTTGACGAAGCTCGTCGGGGACGGCAGTCTGGAAGCGGAGCGTCGACAAGGTGTGGCGCGGAAGCTTCCACGAGAACTCTCCGTGCCGTAGAACGTGACAGAGAGGTCCGGGAGGTCTTGACGGCGTCGATCGATGAGCTCCACTTGAGCACGGTAATGGCGGCAGTGAGGTTAGGATTTGGCGCAACTTGGAGGGCGGCGCTTGGTGGCGGCGGGGTGATATGAGGAGCCACACAAGGAGCTCGAGTCGCGGGTTAAAAGGAGAGGGGCGATGCAGGAAGCGGGGCACAGGAGGAGATCGTGGCGGCGGCGACGCCAGTTGAGAAAAATCCGGAGGTGGGGGATGACACGCAGGTCCCACACGTCAGTGAGCGACGGTAGAATGGGCTGCTCTGGTGTTTGATGGGCTCGGCCCATTGTTTGCTGGACCGGGCGAAGTGAATAAAGAGAGAGAAACGGGTTGGGCTTCAAGATGGGTTTCGGCCTGAAATAGTCTAGGTAATTTTGGATTAAATGGAAGTGAAGGGAAAATGAGAAAAGAGAGGGTTAAGCGAGAAATTAGGATAAAATGATATAGAGAATTTCATGAAAATGGAACAAGGAATTATCCAACCATTAAATTCCTTAACCTATTCTAAAATTTTATAAATTTATTTTTCATCGCACAAAACAAATTCATTTTATTTTCTACAAAATCTAGGAAAAAATGCTTCACATCCCAAAATAGGAATTTTGGGGTGTGACATTAATCTCCTCGTAACACGACATCACAAACATATCCAGTCCTTAACTGCTGACCCCGTTCTCCTCCCTCTCCTGTCATCTGCAACCGATCTCAAACATACCTTCCATCTCTGTCGAATACATGAGTCCTGGAGAAGGGAGGATGGCGGCTTGCATATAGACAGGGAAGGGTCTTTGGCTATCAGGAGAAGCGCATAAAACAGATGCAAATCAGGAAGCCGTCGACCATGAGTTGCAAGAGGAGACGGTCATCGTGGAGGAAGTCACCAGAAGGAACACGCCGTTGCCGCCGAGAAGCAGATGATCGATCGCTTGATATGTGAACTGCCCTAGCGGCGGCGATCACCACTGCCATGGTATGGTCTGTCCAAATTCAGTAGCATTTATTTCTTATCAATATAAAACGCAAATTTAGTAGCATTTATTTCTGTCCAAATTTAGTATCATTTATTTATTTCTATCCATACAAAACGAAAATTTTAGTATAATTATTTTATCCAAATTTAGTATCATTGATTTCCATACAACATATGTATATAAGCGCACACAACAGTAAATCCTACATGACCAAACAGCCTCGAGATCCCCTTGTTGAAACAACTCCATCGCCTTCATCACCACGATCCAATATGAGGGGATCGGTCATATTCTTGGTGTTTTTGTTCCTCTTCGCATCGTGTGCACAGTGTAATATGATCGACCATGCACTGTCTCTCTGTCGTTAATGTTCAATATATTATTAGGTGTTGTGGTTAACACTAACATGTTCTTTTTGAAGCAGGCCACGCTCACCAACTACTCACAGATGGTACTGAAAGGAGGAGCTACCCATATGTCCTAACCGAAGCAATAATTAGGAACAACAGTGCTACACTGAATGAAAGCAAGTTGAAAGTGGTATATTGTACCAGGCTTCATTGCCAGTTATTCAAGGATTGTTGGTGCTGCATGAATTTAAAGCCGGACATATTGTGTTACGACACAATAAAGGAGTGTAGGGATGTGTGCGTTGTCTGCAATCCCCATTGCCCGCCGTCGTATAACTCAACTCTTGTAGAGGAGCATTCCTAGCACTACTGGTGAGAGGACGTAATAAGAGTTTCATTATTGTATCTGATCTGTTTTATATCATTACTTTGATATTGTAACAAGGTAGTCTACTCCTGGAGCGATCATATCGTCTTTATTTTGATGGATCCTAAGCTTTGTCATGTTGGCAATCTATCGAACGACCCGGAGGCATGCCCCCGCGCGGGTGGGTGCTTTAAGAACTACGGTGGGTGCTTTGCAACAATTGCAGCAACTGAGCAGTTCAGCTGCGTACACAAAAATTTCTGATATACACCGACCTTCTTTGGCAGAAGAACGGTTAATTCTATACAGCCTGTTCGGATGAGCATTTCCGGCTGGGCTGGAATGGCTAGCTGGAGCTCTGGCCTACCAGCCAGCCCCTCATCCGCCGGCCCAGCCCCAGCCACCAGCCATTCCAGCCCAGCCATTTCCAAGCAGCCGAACAGGCCGATAGCCGTGGAGCCACCAAAGACGTCGCCGTCCTGGAACGGGCACGGATGCTTGGACAAGTCTCTGCTCAAGGCCGCAGCGTCGCCGCTCCTAGGCCACTTTTTGCTCGAGTTCCTGGGGCGGCAGAGTTCCCGGTTGCGTGAGCGTTGGAACGCACTGTCCTGAACAAATATTTGTTCCTTCTCGTCTCCGATCTCTCTTCTCTTTTTCTTTTTCGTTTTTGAACAAAGCAAACTTTCAATGCAAAGAACGTCTGTACCTCAAAGGCAGTAGTCACCTGTTGTTGATATTCTTTTGGATGAAAAATGTGAGGTTTCTCAACTTCTTTCTGCTAACCCGGCTCAAAGTTTGAAATCGATTTTTTTTTTTTTTTGAAGGAACAGGAGGGGTCGCCCCATACTGATTAAATTTTATATAAATTTGGAAAAAAGTACATAAGAGTAGCTCACGAAAAAAAGAAAACAAAGAAGAAAACAGCAATTATCAGATTGAGTCTATCCATTCTAAAATTCTAGGGAAGTCTGAAACCGATTTCAGGAGCTGTTTTATACTAGCTCACAGGCTTGTTGATCATGTTCGGATGTTCCAGTATTGCTCTTCCCGCAGTCACCCATCTTCGATGTAGTGTTCAGATAAGGAGACTCTGCTCTCTTTCTGGTTTCGTCCTGGGCAACAAGAGATCCTGACATGAGGACTCTGCTCAGTTTCTGGTTTCGTCCTGGGCATTTGCCATTGGGGAGGTGTGGCAAATGGCACTGGAGAGGAATGAGGATCTGCCCGATTGACCATACCGCAAAATTCTGGTTTTTTTTTTTTGGACGATGAATAGGGTGTTGTTAGTATGAGGGAAACAGAAGAATCAGGAACCGACAAATTGATTGATTTCTTTGGGTTTGCATTTGGTGTTCCCGCCCACCAAGTACTAGAGATCATAACAACTGCACTACTAGAGATCACATGCGCTTGCTCTTTATTTAGTAGCACTTGTAGCTGGCCCAGTTAAGCCGCGGTGAAAATACTGGTTTATAAATAGGGATACCAGGGACACCCAGTAGGATCAAGGTTTGAGAACTAAAGAGCAAATAATTTGGAGGTTCAAGAGGTGTCCATATAAAACAGATGATACTTGAGTATGATGATGCCTGCTTCATGGAGTATGTTATGGATCCTTCGCTAGATTGTTCCATTTTCGCTGGTGGGTGTGAGAGGTATTAGGAGTAGGTTGTTCTTCACCTGCTGGACATGTTGTTGAAGCATTTGCCGCCACCGTACAGGCAGAGATTGTTGCTTTGTGATTCATAGGCGTATACTGCCACATTCCTGCAATGTACTCGAGATCATTCAGACTTACGCTCGATGGTATCTGTATGGCATGCTCAAGTACATGAGAGAGGGGCTTCCACTGATTTATCCAAAGCATTTTCTTGTTCCTAAGAGCATCTCAAGCAAGGCCCTGCCCCTACTCTATTATATAGGAGTTTGAGTAAAAAAACCATCTCCAGCAGAGACCCTACTTGGGCTCTCATTTTGCATGCCCTCTCAAACTCCATCTCCAGGCACCTATTCCCAGGGTCCTCCAATCCCCCCTCTTATTCGTGGGTCCCACTGTTTTTTTTATTTTCCTTTTTTTCTCTTTTTTTTCTCTCGTCTCCCTCCTCCTCCCGCACGCCATTGCCGATCTCGCCGGGCGCCGTCGACGCGCCGGGCCGCCTGCGCCGACCTCCTCGCTGCCCGCGGCCGGCGGCCGTGGCCCGGCCACGCCTCGCCACCCTCGCTGACCGAGCCCGGCCGTGCCTCCCTGCCCTCGTCGACTGCCGGGTCGCGCTGCCTCTCCGCCGCCGCCGGCCGTGCCTCCCGCCCTCGTCGACTGCTGGCTCCCATCTCTCGCGCCTACGGACGCCCGTGCTGTTCCTTCAGTCGTCCACTCTATCCGGCCGAGTCCTCACCGGTAATCCTCTTCCTTCCCCTTTCCCATCGGTGCTCGATGCGATGCCATGTAGTGTGGGTTCTTGCTGCTGTAGCTGCCGTTGGTTGCTGGTCGACTATGTCTGATCCTTGGAGTTGTGAAGCAGTACTTATTCCATGGATTGGGCTAGCTAATCGTTGCAAGCACGCTTGGTTAGGGAGCAGCTTGGCGTGTTCTTTCTTCTATTTTCGTGCTGATCGCTGTAGTAACGCAACAATTCACTAGTGCCTCGTCGGCCAGCTGAAGCTAGTGGCTTTTGTCTCGAACACTTTGGTATTTATTTTGCCTAACTGCAGCAGGTTCTTTGCATGGTACTAGCAGCATGAATTATTTTTTTCTTGTAGTTGGAATGTTGGGCTGAATTTTCAGGGCAGATACAAATTAGCCTCCTAGAGTAGAGAGCATCGGTCAGCAATGCAAACTAGCAACCAACTAGCTGCAGTTAATTTTCAAGACAGATGAAAGCTAGTTGGTCCATATGTTAATTTCAATGTGTTTGTTCTGAATGAATGGCATTTAAAGGTTTATTACTAATGACAGGTATCCATAGGTCCATTTGAAGATGAATTCTTCCGGCGGCACTCGACCTCCTCTGCCGTCCGTGGCTCCACCGTCGAAGAAGAAGCGTGCTCTCTTCGTCGCACCGCATCCCCGGTTGAGAGCACCTCCTCCAGGCGGCGAGTTACCACGTCGCCAAGAAGCACCTTCCCCCGGCGGCGGCCTGCCTCGTCAGCTCCTCAACAGCGACATCCGCTGCACTGCCTCCGCTGCCGCCTGGGATGACTTCAGCCCCACCCTTGCACCATTCTTCGATTGGACCCCGACGACCGACAATGCTGCTGAGGTAACGCTCTTGGAATCTTTATTTTGTAGGTTAACTGAAAAATGGTAGCGAAACCTTGGATTTCCAGTAGTGTAGAAGAGTATGGCAAATTGGAAGGGGACATTTCTTGATGATTTCATATTATTGTGAGAATTTCTTGTTACTGAACTATATGCACAGCATTCCACATGTATACTCTCCAACCATGAATTGTTACATTTCTGTTCTGCTCTTGATGGGAAGTGTTCTGGCTTGCTTGAATGAGGTGAATGTATGAACCTGCGATGCTTGTTATGCATGTTCATTCCAATGCAAATGTTCGGAAACCTTTGTTATCCGTCTCAGTTTCGAGTAGTAAAATAAAATAGATGATGAAGATGCCTGAACCCTGTTATCTAACAGCTAGTTCAGTTTTCAGACATGAATAGTAATTAGGTGTAGTTCTAGAATTATTCTTGATGATTACAATTATCTCGCAAGGACAGGCTTTAAACAAAAATTCTGGTGCGCGCCGCCCTCGCGTCTGCTTGAGTTGTGGATATGTAAACCTATACTGAGGGTCAATTAAGTAGAGATCGAGAAAGAACTATATGCACCGGCTTGTTCTTTTACTGGTAGCTAGAACGTACTTCCAGATTGTTTTATGACATTCGCAAGAACTTGCTGAAATTTGTTATCTTCTTTTTTTCCCAGCATGAACCAGAACCTGCAAAACATTTTTAAATGTTCAGTCACAATAATTACCTTAATTCACTAATTGTTGTCTCTCATGCATTGTAGATTTCAAGGCCTTCTACTTCACAACCTTTCATGAACTTTCTGACCCAAGACAAGGAGTCTGATTTGCAATTACTCATGCAAGAGGATGCCATTCCAAGCAAACATCAACCGAGGCGAGGCAGCAACTACATCCTTCAAGAAGACATACAACTCTGCAAGTCTTGGATGAACGTCAGCAATGACCCTATCGTAGGGACTGACCAGCCCGGAAAAACCTATTGGGAAAGGATAGCTCATGATTTTCATAGAAACAAGGACTTCGAGTCAGATAGGACTGCAAATTCTCTAGAGCATCGATGCTAACTCATAGTAAAGGATTCCATGAGGTTTCATGGCTACTTTGAAGAAATTGAGCGTTGTCATCCAAGCGGTGTCCCATACCAAGAACACGTACGTATCCTGACACTAGTTCTGTCACTTGGTTCATATCTCATCATTGCTACGTATCTAATCATGCTCTTGATCTTTGTTGCAGATGATTCTAGCACAAGCTCTCTATGCATCCAAAAACAGTGGAAAGCGCTTCCCATTCGTAGATTGCTGGCTCCTAGTGAGACATTCTGAGAAGTTTTCAGCACTACATAGCCTCAACAAAGCCAAAAACAAGAGGTCGTCCAAGTCATCAAACCTGAACCTCAACATACCGGCAGGAAGTGAAGGTGATGAATGAGGACAAGACACCATCCAAGCTCAAGAAAGCTCTTCCAAGAAACCCCGACCTCCGGGTAGAAAGCAATGCAAAGAGAAGCTTAAAGGTGAAGGCGAGGATGACGAGTACAAGGATACGATGAAGAGTTTGATTGAATTGAAAGCCAAGGAAATGAAGAGGAAGGAAGAGGTGGACCAACGTAAGATCGCGCTCGAGGAGCGTCGCTTGCAGTGGGAGCAAGAACAAAAGATCAAGTTCTGTGACGTCAGCAAATTAGATCAACATGGTAAGGCATATGTCATGGCTAGGAGAGCTGAAATTGCAAGAAAGGCAGAGCTAAGGGCCAGTCTTGGTGAGAGTGGTAGTGTCGGTGAGAGTGGAGGTGCTAGTGCTCATTGTAGCTCTGTGTGAGATGTTGCAATAATTTATGAACGATGAGATTAATGTATGAACGATGAGATTAATTTATGAACGATGAGATTAATGTTGCAATACTAATTTGTCTACTGTCTTTGGCTACTCTCTCTCTCTCTCTCTCTCACTCTCACTTCCTGTGAATGACTGTTGATAATCATCAACAAAAGATCATGTTCTGTTTATAACATCAGTAGCACATACAAGGATATTATATTAGAAGCTTTCTCAAATGACGGCAGTACATATTAGAAGCCTTAAAGCTAAACAAACTAAAGCTATACAATGATACATCAACACTTTTATTTCAAGAAAATAGACAACTAACTAGAACTGTGGATTGCCCATAAGTGCTCTACCAGGTCATCACGTAGTCGCTCATGTGACGACTTATCCTCAATCTCCTGGTGTATCTTCAGGAAGTTCTCCAGCACGAATGGATCACGGTGTTCGTAGTCCTTTGGTTTCAACACCGGAATACCATTTTGCTCTTGGTGATAGTTGAAATCCTCCTCCTCTTCTCGCTCATCCTCAATTATCATGTTATGCAACAGTACACATGCTTGCATTATGTACCAAAGTTGTTCCTTACTCCACAATCTTGCAGGACCCCGCACCATAGCAAAACGAGCCTGGAGCAACCCGAATGCTCTTTCAACATCTTTCCTTGCTGATTCTTGTGCTCCTGTGAAGTTAATTTTCTTGTTGCCCTGTGGATTTCTGAAAGCTTTGACAAACGTTGCCCAAGCTGGATATATCCCGTCGGCCAGATAGTACCCCATGGTGTACTTGTTTCCATTGACCATGTATTCCACTTGAGGTGCTGTCCCAGAAGTCAGACTCTGGAAAAGTGGAGACCGACGCAAGACATTCACATCATTCAGAGAACCCGGGAGGCCGAAGAAAGAATGCCAGATCCATAAATCTTTAGATGCCACAGCCTCAAGGATCATGATAGGCCCGTCCTTATGCCCTGTGTATGCACCTCTCCAAGCTGTTGGGCACTTATCCCATTTCCAGTGCATGCAATCAATATAACCAAGCATGCCTAGGAAGCCTCTTGCACTATTAACTGCCATCAACCTGGCTATGTCTTGGGCATTGGGGGCCCTCAAGTATTCTTCACCGAAGACTTCGACAACAGCTTGCACAAAATGATTCAGGCACTTAATGATAGTGCTCTCTCCCATCCTCACGTAGTCATCCAACGAATCAGCCGACATACCGTAGGCAAGCATCCGAACGGCAGCAACGACCTTCTGAATAGGAGATGCACCAAGAACTCCGGCGGCATTTGGCTTCTGACGGAAGTAGTCATCATGAGCCTCCACTTTGCTCACAATCCGTAGAAAGAGAGACTTGGACATCCGAAATCTCCTTCGGAAATGCTTCTCACTATATACACATTGGTCGGCGAAGTAGTCCCGATAGATGCGATCGTGACCACCCAGAATATCCCGTGGCAAGTTGTGGCGACCCGGCACTGATCCACGAAACTTCTTCTTGCACTTGCTTCTCCTCGATCCCTCACGAAGACCAGCAAGGATCAAGAGGTCGTCAATATCGGAATCGTCCTCTTCGTCTTCATCCCACAGTCGAAGAGGTCTACTTTTAGGACTTGACATCTGCCGGTATCAAGAGGTACCTGTATTAGAAGAGAACAGATTGTCATGTAAATAAATCATGGTATGTAAAATGCCTAAAACAGATGTCAGATGCTACCAATCCAAGGTAAAACAGGCAAATAGAACCATTAGACTTGCTTTGGCAATATCACATAAGATATGGCTGACTGATCCTAAATAGAACATCACATGCAGCCAGTACTTCCTATGATGGACTGACTCCTAACAACAATGAGTTGATTACACAGACTAGCTAACTACATGGCTTTACCACATTATGCCATTGCACGACGCAGACAGTCCAGAAAATTATCTGAAACCACTGCCACTTCAACCAGATTTAAACAACAGAAGAGGCACATTCCCATTCATACTCTATTTTATTGTAGCACAGCTAGCTTTAAATCGAGCATTTCCATCTCATGATATTTGATCTAAGAGCATAAACAGATAGGAATTGGATGAGCATTTCCATCTCATTTCCGAGCATAAACAGATAGCATAAATCGAGCATTTCCATCTCATTTCCATCAAGAGCATTCAGTAATTCTGAAGCTACTCGTCGCAAGAGAGGAATTGGATGAGGAAAAAATTAAACCTTGGGGATCACCGGCTTCTGCTTCTGCCCGCTTCTGCTTCGGCCCGTGAGGATCACCGGCTTGATGGGCGGGCGACGGCGCGGGCGGTGGTCGGCGGGCAGGCGAGCGGCGCGGTGGTCGGGGCGGGGGCGACGGGCAGGGCGGCATCGCGGCGGGCTGGTGGCGTCGCGGCGGTCTGCCGGCGTCGCGGCGGGCAGCTTCGCCGCGGGCAGCGGAAGCGGGCGGCGTCGCGGCGGCCAGCGGACGCGGGCGGCGTCGCGTCGCGGCGGTGGGCGGGCGCGTCGCGTCGGGAGAGGGAAGGAGATTGAGAATTTCTCACTGACTGGTGGGTCCCACACGAAATAGGGTCTTGGGCCAGTTTGATTGCTGGAGTTGAAGCAAGTTTTTGGGCCCCTATTTTTCCAAGCTGGCCTGTAAAATGGAAGTAGGGGCCTTGATTTAAGGGCCCTTGCTGGAGATGCTCTAAAGGACTGATCCGGCTGGGCTGGCCGCTTGCATGAAAAACACCGGCTGTTAGCTTCAAAGCAAGAAAAGTGATTCTGACCAGAGTATTTTTATGCTGGATGATTCTGATGCTGAAAAGGCAAAATTATTTCTACAGCTCCATTCATTGACTGATAGAAAACGTGAACATTCATACAAATCTTTCTACTTCGTTCAGAGTTCAATTAGGAAACAGTCAGTAGCCTTAACAAAATATGGTACCACTATCCTTCAACTTTGAACTTGTTGCTTGAGAAACTGAGCGGTGTTTGGATGAGATGTTTTCTTTGGTTGGAAATCATAGATTATACTTGCGAAGCACGTCCAGTTCAACAAAGATTGATCTTACAGACTGCATCTTGTAAGCATATATATGGACATGACAGTGTTGGCCTTGCTCCGCGCCACCACCTCCTGGGCCTCGCCGATGGTCACCACCTTGGCCCGCACCAGGTCCTCGCCGTGGATCATGACTCCAATATATGAGAAATGCTACAGCTACGTAATTACCTTACATAATTCACACGCACATGCTGACATGGCATCAGGCTATTGGTTCATCATTGATTCACGTTTACAAAAAATCTGACGTGTCACCTGAAAATACACCCTCCTCTGTAAGAGAGATAGAATATTGTATAATGCGTGGGATGTATTGCATTGAGCCTCTCGGCCGGTATATATGAGAGTACATGACTTGGAGGGCAAGACACCTCTTAGGATACATATGGAAGTCCTAGATACATAATCTACAACTACCAAATATACTCTAACATCCCCCCGCAGTCACAGCGGGAGCACCGCAGAAGGTGAGACTGGAGAAGAACCCGAAGGTAGAAACCGACGGACTAATATCCCCCCGCAGTTGAAGCGTCATCGCGGTGCGGATGCTGCGACTGAAGAGACACCGGCGAGTACCTCATGCGGATGATAGCCTTTTGTTGCCGAAGTAGCCGAGGTCGAGGTGGACGTGATCGTAGCCGTGGAGGAGGGCGCTGGTCCGAAGCATCAACATAGGCACACATGTTCACATAATCAGAAGTGCCCAACCGACCAGTTCACTGGACGGTGCGGCGCGATGGCGAAGGCGCGGGCGCTCGGACGTATCAACAAGCGCACTTACATCAACCTGTCAGCAACATCTGCAGCGACGGTGTCTTGGAGGTGGCGGCGGACGGCGCGACTCGGACCGTGAGCCAGCGTGACGAGGAAGACCAGCAGCATGGGTGACACCACCGTCTAGATAGACGGCGATCCCGATGAAGATGGCTTGACCACGGACTGACATTGCAGCCAACAATATAGCGCAACAATAACCTCATCCTCAGACGTGTCGACGGTCAAGCGTCGACGGAGCGGCAGGGCGACGCAAAACCCAATTGGGGGAAAAAAAATACTTGCAACAGCAGATGAAGGTTTCTCCGTGTACCATTGGGGTGCACCGAGCCTTATCTCTCCACTCATCTCTCCCTGTCGTGTTAACGCGCAGGAGACAGGAGAGACAAGACAATGCACGGGAGCAGCCTGAAGACGGCATCGCGGTAGCAGCCTTGCGCGGCCTGCCCGAGGACGCGCCCGCCTGTTGCGTGGTCCGCTCATCGCGGGAGAGCGGAGCCGACGGGGCAGCGTGAGATTCGGCGGCACAACGCGAGATGCAGCAGCCTGCCGGTGTAGCTCGTCGATGAAGGGGACGACCTGGCGGCGCGGTGGCCACAAGGCCACACGGAGATTCTGATCTGCTATTGATGGATGACGCAACGGCGGCGGATCAATAGGATCAGGCCGAAAAAACAAGAGCGCTGCCCCTGGCGAAGATCATAGAGTTTGATCTCCCCAGGGGCGCGCGATGCGGAAGCGAGCAGCGGCTAGGTCACAGGATCGTAACCCTCTCGTGATACCATGTAAGACGATAGAATACGTGTATAATGCGTGGGATGTATTGCATTGAGCCTCTCGGCCGGTATATATGAGAGTACATGACTTGGAGGGCAAGACACCTCTTAGGATACATATGGAAGTCCTAGATACATAATCTACAACTACCAAATATACTCTAACATCCTCCGTGAATCAAGCTAAAAACCTTCCTAACCAATGCATGTGCGTGGGAATTACGTAACTATAGCATTTCTCCCAATCTCTAGTACATGTGCTACTAAATAAATTTGTTGCACTTCAACTGGCACCTGTACTGGCCCAGTTAAGCCACTGGAGAAATTTTAATTAATGTTGATTCGATATGGTTGATAAATAGAGATATCACCGGTACCCAGTTGAGAACTAAGAGCATTTCTTAAGTATAGAGTATGTTATGGATCCTTTGCTAGACTCTTCAATTTCTATTGATGGGTTTGAGAGGTATTGGGAATAGGTTGTTCTGTGACGAAAAGCCCTTCTGTTGACGAGTCCGTAGAGGTGGTAGCTTCCTGTGACACCCATGTACATCACTAAGTGCTGCTATTCAATTTGATAGGTCTGTGAGTTGACATACCGGGAATAGTCAAGACGATCTAGTGTCTTAGACACAAAGCTCCATGGTAACCATATGGCTTCCATACAGTATAATCAGGGAGCTCTGTTTACTTTCAACAGGCATGTAGCGAAATTATGCATTTTGTATACGTATTGAAAAGAATGATCATCAATTCGAAATTCATATACTTGTATTATGAAAAAAAATACAGATTCAATAGAAACGTCTACAATTGAGGACAGAAATACAATAGAAAACAACTCTTTTTTTTTTCCTGAAAAACAGGAAACCATCTCCAACCTTGATGAATTGAGCTTAACTTTGAACAAATGGCTAATATCAGTAGGAAAAGCGATACCACATTTATGGGTAAATACATGTGCACCTTGGTAGATTGCAACATAATCAGGTCACACAATATCATGTTATTTAATTTAGAATTCGAGTCAGTATGGAAAGTGAAACAGAGGGAGAGCCTGTATTGTTTTTGCAAGTTTCAGCAACCCGTCATAAACTGCCTGTACAATTAGTGTTTCGTACTTACGCCTGGTCATATTTTTTTTCCCCTGAAACTTTCCTTGAACCGATTAATTTCTTACTTCCTGTTGAACTTTGTTGAATGTTTTCGCATCGGATTGGGGATCGGAACTTGAGCTAACTTTCAAAATTATCTGGCCAAATCAAGTGACGCATGCAGAGCATAAATATGGACGCGAACCAGTATAGTCATACATGGTCAGTCGCAGCTGCATTGTTGATTAGTCGTTGATATCTGATTGCCTTGCTTGAGAATTGCATTCCAGACAAGGATCTGTAAAAATAAGTTGCTCAATGCTCAATGGTGAGCATGAACTCGAGGTGCAAATATATGAACGCTGAGCGCATGCAGTTGCAGGCGTGCAACAGCAGAGGTAATTAAACGGACGACGGCGGCCGGTGTCGTGGGAGGCGGGCGGCTGACGGTAGGAATCGGTGCGGCACAAGAGCTCCTCTCCGGCGAGCAACGAGAATGGTGATGCAGCGGATTTCGATCGAGCTTAGGACGCGCGCCATGTCATCTGCGCCATAGCGCCATGAATGCGCGTTGCCTCTAGCTGGCTGTCAACAGCCGCAGACCTGAAGCATGGCTCGAGCAAGATTCGGGCGGGCGGGGCAGGGCACCGAGGCCTCCAGGAGCAAAAAGGATGGAAGCAAGGGCCGGCCGGCGCGCAGCGGCGCTCTGACGAGCCACAGCGGCGGCAGCTCGCGACCCCAGGGGTGGTCGTTGTTTGAAATAGCGACCGGGCGGTCGCTATTCGAATGACGACCACCCCTGGGTACCGTAGCGCTGTCGGATCCGATTTCTACGGCTCGGATGAAGCAACGGAGGCGCGTCTTCCTCGTGTGGCTCTGAACGATAGGTGTCCGTCCTGTCCGCCGAGACGAGGGCCACGCTCTTTGTCGCCGGCGATGATCAGCGTCGGCGGTGGCACGACCAAAGTAGCGCTTGTGGAAATGGGCTGGTCCCAACGCCGCCACCCTGCTGGCGCGGCCATAAACAGTGCGGTGGTCGTCAAGGTCAAGTAACGCCACTCTGTCTGATCAAGTGTCGGTCATGGCGCCGTCGGAGGCCGCCGCCTGTTCTGACAGCGCGACGGCGAGCTTCCCCGACCCTGGCCGCGCGCTGTCTTCAACGCCGGACTAGAGACTTCTCAACACCGGACTGAAGCGGCTGCCGGTTTGGGAGCACGACACGATGGGACGTGGGAAACTTGGTTCCAGGACGAGTTTCCATCCAATATGCTGCAACTCAAGTTTGCAGTCACAGAAACTAGCGTGCTTCAGGTGGTGAGTGCCGACCTCCCGCATTCTGCCTTGTTTCGTGTCAGAATTTTGAACTCGACTGAACTTTCAGAGTAAAAAAGTTATGCATTGCACAACCCTTGAAGCTAGATCTCAGACTATGGACTGATCAATGAAATTGTATGTTTGTGCCCTCAAAAAAAAATGAAATTGTATGTTTTAGCAGCAGCTTCATTTTGACTCTGTCAAACTGGTGAAATTCACATCAAGAAATTCAGTAATAGTTCGGTCTGTGAACTACTGCATGTCTGCATCTGCGTAGTGAAAGAAAGAGAGAAAAGTAAAACTAAATAGCTTGGTGCACGCCTCGTGGGGGTTGTGACAAATGCTTTGTTCTTCCTGCAAGCTAGCAATGGACGTAATGTCAATGTTAAGTCCTAACTTATTGAACTCTGAATCTTTGATGTTTCAAGTGCGAAGCATGGCTTGGACATGGGGGAAAAGATAAATGGAGCATTGATTGTCACGTATTTTCTCTAGAGATATATAATACATGGAGAGGGAAAGAGAGGTGACAGATGAAGAGGACTGATCCATCGTTTAGTGTTGGTGGATGGCTGGTACTAGCAACTGTGCTGGTGAAACCCAGTGCTAGTTTCAACATTGTTGAACAAATGGAAATAGCTTCAAGAGTCTTTTAACATTGTTTCTTGACGACAAGTTCTAAGACTGACTCCAACCCAGAACACCTAAATGGAACACCCAACGCATGAAAGGGTCCTTGTGAAGCTGAAAGGGCGCCACTAAAAAATGCCCATCTCCAACCGGAGTCCAAAAATTGGGGTCGACGAAGCGGCGCTGCTCGGCGTCGGTGAGCGCATGCTCTTCTCCGTCGCGCCCTAGCCCCGGCTGCGCCGTCGCGCCGCGCCTCGTCCCGCACTGACCAGACCTGCCGTCCATCAGTTGCGCGCCTCGTCTAGAGACCTCGAATGAGCTTGCCTGATTGCGCCGCCTCTCCCCGACGCGCTCCGCTTGTGCACGCCGCCGGCGAGCTCGCCTGGCCGCTCTGCCCTTCCCTGCAGCACGCTTCGCCCTCGACTCGCCCTGCCGACCCGCTCCCTGCAGCGTCGCCCCGTTCCGCTGTGTCTTCATTTTCTCATCGAACAACCATCCGCCTTCCAGAGATCCACCACAACATCCCGTCTTTGGCCAGATTAATGCATATGCGGCTAAAATGGATCCAATAGCAAGTTTAGAAGATCTGGATGCGATCAATTTGGTCGATTTAATGGTTTGTGCTGCGAATTTCGCGGAGTTGCAACTTGAGGTCGGAAAGTGGAGAAAGAAATGTGAGGCAGAAGCTCCTTCGCGCCGCACGCCAAAGCGCCCCCGCCCCCACTGCCGCGCCCCTCCCAACTAGCACGCGCGGCTGCCGCGGCCGCCCCCCCCCCCCCCCCCCCCCCCCCCCCCCCCCCCCCCCCGGCTCGCAGGTAGCAGAGCGCAGCGGCTTGGAGGTGCGGGGCTGGGTCGTCCGGGCGCTCGGCGGTGATGTCCGCGAGGGTGTCGAGCGTGTCTTCGACGCGGCCGTCCGGTCTCGGTGAGGTGGCGGAGCAGGCTCATCCAGGTCCAGGTCTTCTTCCTCGGCGTGATGGCTGGTTGAAGTCCAAATCGAGGTCGTCGTCCTCGGCGAGGAAGAACCAGGAGAAGGGGCGGCGGTGGAGGAACGCCGTGCCGGGGCGGCGTGCGGCAGAGGAGGAGGGGATGCGCTGGGAGGAGGCTTGGGGACGACGGCGTGCGAGATTGGGTCGACGAGCGAGATGATGCATTTGTGGGTGTCGTGGGGAGGACCGCCAAAAGTGGGTAAGACGTTTGGGTGACCTGTTGGAGGAGTGTTTTATGTGTTTGACGACCTATTTCGGGTATGAGGTGCCGAATGGAGCATCGGTTGGAGTCAGTCTAACATTGTTGGACAAAGGGATTACCAATATGAATGAGTGTACCTGCCTTAATGGGTGTAGATCGAGATTACGTATCGATGAACAATATCAATCTTGATTTATTACCCCTTTTTAACAACACATCTACATAGATGTTCTGTTTTAAGGAATGCGATTTTTTTGACACGGGAATGTGAATTTCTAGTCACGAAATAAATGGAGAAATATTCCTCCACACCACGCGGTCTGACCATTCAACTTCGACAGGGGCTCTACCGTAATTTGCAACCCACCAAACCGACTCCACTCATCAGTCCAGGGGGAGGCAGTACCAGATCAACGGCGACCGCGGCGGCGGTCCCCGACTTCTCCGGCGGCCGGTAAGCTCCTCCAACCCATCGCGTCCTACATTTCTTTCTCACGCCGCTCGTCGCCTAACCTCTGGCTCCTCCGTCCGCAGGGCCATGGACGTCCCCAAGAGGAGCAAGGCGGCCGCGGCCGGCTTCCCCGACGACCCCCTCGTCGAGATCCTCTCCCGCGTCCCCGCGAAACCTCTCTTCCGATTCAAGTGCGTCTCCAAATCCTGGTGCGACCTCATCGCCTCTCGCCTCCGCGGCAACAAGTCCCCCCAAACCCTAGAAGGGTTCTTCTTCGGCTCCGGCGGCGGCGGTGACAACTATGGGAGTTTCGCCAGCTTGTCGGGGAGACCCACGCCATTCGTCGACCCTTCGTTCTCCTTCCTCAAGAAGATCCCAGGCATTAAGGACCTCGTGCTCTGGAGCTCCCACAACGGGCTCCTCCTCTTTGGGCACCTCAGGGATTGTGGCACATACGGATATATCGTGTGCAACCCTGCCACCGAGCAATGGGTGGCCGTGCCCAGCTCCAGATGGACGGTGTCTCTTCCGTTGAAGAAGCAATGGGACTGGACAGACGATTTCTCAAGAGACGCGCACCACTTTCTGATTTTTGACCCAGCCATCTCCTCACACTTCCACCTGGTACAGGTCTGCCACTATCGTGATTCCAAGGTGGTGGAAAGCTGTGCTCATCTACTCGTCTGAAACTGGGGTTTGGACTAATAACACGCAAGCATGGATGCAGTACGGAGACAGATGGACAGGTGCCGCAGATGAAGTGAAATCCAAGTTGGGCAGTGCGTATGTCAATGGCAGGCTGCATATTCTTGTCTACGCCCACTACCATCTTCAGACAATGAAGGATCAGATAGTGGCAGTTGACATGCAGAGGAAGCCATGTAAGATAATCCGCTGGCCGGAAACGAAAGAATTTTCTGTTCCTGCTTTTATCGGTCAGTCGCAGGGACTCCTGCATTGCATCAGTGGACACATAGAAGAGGGTCGTGATTACATCACTGGACTATCAATCTGGGTGCTCAAGGATTATGATGCAGAACAATGGGTCCTAAAGCAAAGTGTGAGTTGTTCGCAGCTGTTTGGAGAAATGAGTTGTGGAATCGATGAGTTAGATGTGGTTGCCATTCATCCAGATCGCAGTTTGGTTTTCATTGTTCATAGTTACGACCAGAAATTGATTTCATATGACATGGATACTATGGAAGTGTGTTCTCTCCAATCATTAGGACACGGCTGTCTGTCAGTTGTTCCGTATGTTCCTTATTTTGCGAAGCTGCCAACGCTTGTCCCTAAGCACACTCAGGATTTTGTTAGTTAACTAGAATCAGGTGGCCGTAGCAATTTGGATGAATCTACTTGAATTAGGTGATGCATCTTCATGGTGTTGGAAGGCTTACTACTTAGCACTACATATTATGCTAGTTAACGTATGTGGTTTCCCAAGTTGCATGACTTATGATGTTTGGCATTCTAGTTATCAGTTATCGAATGCTACTATTTGTGTTTCCAGAATGACTACCCTATTATTTATGTATCACATATTGGCTTTTTTTTCCTTGGTCTCGTGAAGGATCCGTCACCAACTGCTATTTTTTCTTTCCTCAGTGCTATATATAGTTATCAGTTATCGAATGCTACTATTTATGTTTCCAAAATGACCATCCTCCTATATATGTATGGCATATTGGCTTCTTTTTCTTGGTCTTACTTGTGAATGATCCATCACCAACTGCTATTTTTCCCTCGGTACTATTGAATGCTAATGTTTGTGTTTCCAGAACTACCATCATCTTATATATATATCCCATATTGGCTTCCTTTTTCTTGGTCGTACTAGTTGATCATCACTAACTGCTATTTTTCTTTCATCGTTACTATATTTATTCATTTATGTTGGATGAGCATCTGTATCTTCCTTATCTTGTGGAAATGGCATGCATCAGGCAGGTTTGGACTGAGACCTCTGTCACATTAAGCTCAAGCTGCTCAACATTTGCCAGTTATATGTTCCTACATGACAATCCTAGTTTTCAGTCTAAGTTTTAACAAATCTGTTTATTATAACTGGAGCCTTGTAGTAATAGGAAGCGTTTGACCAGGACAGAGCTCAATGCTGATTATTTTTGTTTATTGTAGCTCTGTGGAAGACATATGACACTTAGCCATTCTGCACCGTGCGGCATTTTACTTGAGAACTTTGAAGGTGTTGGAAGTTAGAACTGAAATTCTAGTGCCAAATTATTCATATGGTTTGCTGCCATCAAATGTAGGCATAATGATTTTAGCTTTCGCATGTACATGCATGTCTGCTTCCAAAGATCCTTTCTTTCAGTTATCTTCTTTTGATGTCCTTTCCTTAAGTTGATTCTCAGTCCTAAAATTCCTATTTCCATGAAATTTGCCCTCCCGGCTTTGCTCTGTTTGTTTGCATTTGATTTCTCCTGAAGAGTACTAGAGATCACATGCGCTCTCTTTATTTAGTAGCACTTGTGGCTGGCCAAGTTAAGCCATGTCCTCGTCGAACCATGGGGTATCATATAGTATATAGAGAGGCCTCTTAATGCTCCAAATCATCATGGCTAGTGAGATCCCTGTTTATAAACTATCTGATCAGGATTGAATAAGACGTATGATGATGCCTATTAATTACTTTCTGAAGTATGGACTGTGCATTGTTTGCTAGATTGTTCAATCCTCTGGTAGGTGTGAGAGGTATTGGGAATAGGTTACTTTCCACTGGTAGAACATGATGATGCAGCGTCATTAGGCTGCCCGCACTGGGCTCCGCGACGCGTTCCTTCAGGAAGGAGGTAGCGGAAAATGCCCTGCACCGGGCCTCCGCGTCGCATCCGCTATCGAAGCGGAAGGCGCGGCTTCCGCTACTTCTAGCGAAGTAGCGGAGTGGCCCGCCAACTCGCCTCCGACCGCGGGCACCCCCAACTGCTTCGCGCGCGTGCAGGGAGGTGCGCCCGTCGGAGCCTCGCCGTCGCCCCGCCGCCCGGCCAAGCCGCACAAATCGAGCCCCGTCGTCGCCCCGCCGCAGGTGCGCCAAGCCGCCCCGCCTCCGGGGTCGCCGTCCAGCAGCGGAGAAGGAGAGCAGGAGGGGCCGAACCTCCGGCGCGGCGTCTCCGACCGCCCGATCCGCCGCCGTCCGCGCCCGCGGCGGAGGAGCACGGCGAGGAAGGGCGCCGGCGCCGAAGCCAGGGTTCACCGCCGCCACGGACGTCGTGGCGTCCATCCCGCTCCAGCAGCTGTGCGGGCGGCACGCAGTGGAGGCGAGGCGGCGGGCGAGGCAGTTGCGTCCGAGGCCCCGCCACCCTCCGCCTCAATTCGTCCGCCGCCCGGCTCCTCTCCGTCGCCGTCGCCCCCGCCTTTCCGCCTCGATTCGTCCGCCGCTCGGCTCCTCTCCGCCGCCGTCGCCGCCGCCCCTCCGCCTAGATTCGTCCGCCGCCCCTCCTCCTTCCACGGCCGCCGCCCGGCACCTCGATGCCGCCGTCGCCCCTCCGCCACGATGCCGACACCGCTCCTCCGCCTTCCGCAGCCGCCGCGGCCCCTCCGCCTTCCCCAGCCGCGCAAGCCGAGCTCCCTTGCCGCTCACGCTGGAGACATCCAGAGGGAGCAGGGAGGCGGGCATGATGAAAGCGGCGGCCGGTGGAGATCGCGGGCGTGATGAGTGGCTGCTGGCGGAGATGGAGAGGAGAAGTAGTATAGGATTTTTGCAAAATAGCCCTTGTATTATTTTGTATTTTTACGACATTTCTGTGTCTTGGATATTTATGAAAGACCCCTACAGATTTTTGGTATTTATAATAACTATTGTAAATGATAATGGCACGAAGAAATATGTTTGTTAAAATGAGATGGTAGTTGGAGATGGTTGAATAAAATATGTGGTAGTTAGGATAGAGGAAGAATATAGAGGAACGATGGGTGCGGGAGATATAGGTATAGAGGAAAGAATCTTGATGACCAGAATAGAATATTCCTTTTAGAGGAAGGAAATAGAGGAATACGAGTGCAGATAGCCTTAGGGATGGTAGCTTATCCCCCTGTTGCCGTACATGAGCCCTTAGCGCTGCTGTACAACCGAAACCGGAGGCAAGCACAAGCGTAGCCGTGCAGAGGCTCGACGACGTCGCCGTCACGGCCATCCTGGGTCACGCATGGTTGAACTTGAACAAAGGCTATGCTCGAGTTCCTGGGGCTACAGAGTCTACTGCTGCGTGCGCCGGTGCGTGGGCGGGCGGTGGTAGCCGAGGGCAAGTACTGGAACGCTGATCAAGCGTCGGTCATGGCGCCGACGCCTCTACTGACGACGGCGTGCAGAGTCTGCTGCTGCGCGATGGCCCCGGAGCTTACACACGGGGATGCGGCTCTCTCGCGTCGCCACGTCGACTTCTCAGGTCCCGGCGCCGTGTCGCCATTGTTGCTCTGCGCCTATTGCTGGCCCACCTGGTGGCTCCCGGTGTCTCGTGCTGCAGCAGGGCGGCTCATGAGTTTTTTCAGCTTCACTATTTTGGTAGGATAATTACTCATCTTGAGACGATAATTATTCTCCACTGATCCTGGAACGCTTCTTCTCCAGCAGCTACTTCTTTTCTTTGCACCAATCGCATATATGTTTCCTTTGGTGTCTCTTCCACCAGGCTCCTTTAAAGTTCAGACTGCAGAAGTAAGCTACCAGTGAAAACACAAGAAGATCGAACCGTGGCGTCAGCAAGGCCATTCAAGGTGCCGCGAATATTTATTTTGAACGATGAATACGTACTGGGGTTGTTAGTATGACGGAAGCATAAGGACGTAGCTAGGGAACTGACGTGCAACAAATTGATTGATGCTTTGGGTTTGCATTTGATGTTTCCCACCCATCATAACAACTGCACAGTACTAGCTAGAGATTATTAGAAGTACTTGTACTGGCCCAATTAAGCCATAGGAAAAAAATTAACTAATGCTGATCCGATATGGTTTATAAATATTAGAGATATCACTCGTACCCAGCAGGATCAACATTTGAAAAGTAAGAGCATTTGGAAGCTCCACGAGGTCTCTATGGGTGTGTTTGGTTTCTGCACTAGTTTGGCCCTACATAGGATTCTATCCAGGCTATCTCAAACCAGGCTAAACCAATGCAAGAATGAAAAACAGTTTCATGTTTGGTTAGCTGCATAGATAACTTTTGGCTAGTGCAAGCTTGTGTTTGTTGGCTGCATTGGCTGAGTAAGGCCTTCCATGGTGTGATGGCTATGCCCCAAATGTTTTGGGCCCCACCACAGCAAAATAGGAACCGGAACTCTGTAGCGCAATGTGGGCACCGGAGCTAAAAGAAAATGTGGGCCCTGTGCATCAGAAAAAAATCTCTTTCTTCCACAACCGGTCGTTGCGTTCGCGCGAGAAAAAAAGGGAATTGCTAAATTCCACCAGGGCATTCTTTTCTCCTCTGTCACCCGATTTTCTAAGCGTCCGATCTGCTTTCCGATTCGTGTTGTTTGCTTTGTCTGTTGACTCGGTGGGTCTCGGCGCCGACCGGTGGGCCCTGCCTGAATGAGCCGTGGGCAAACCAGCAAATTCATTTCATTTCGCCGCCTCCTCATTTTCGCATCCCGCTGTTCGTCTGCCGCCCCTCCTCCGGTGCTAGGGTTCGTCGTTCCTCTCCTTCCTCCCCGTCTCGATTTGAATCTGTGCATGTTTTCCCGTCGCTCTGCTTGTTGAATCGAGTTTGCTGTTGCATTTGTTGCTGATTCCTTCGATTTGAACCGCTGGATCAATCTATTCGATGGGGATTTCTCCTACGCTTTGTTCGTCGATGTAGCTGGATTCGCAGGCCTTTGCCCTGGTGCAGCTAGGGTTCATCGTGTTTATTTCTAGGTTCTGGTGTCTCGAAACATTTGGTTGGATTTGGTTGGTTAGGTCATTCGTTTCAAACGATTTCCCCCTATTCTGGTGCGTTAGGAGGATGCAGTTCTACGATTAAGCTCAAACCCCCTAGAGATGTTGTTTTCGCTGACGCGGTTGATGGATTTTGTTGGTTAGGTATTTTGGTTCACTCGTTTTTCCCCCTTTCTGGTGGTGCGGTAGTAATCCTAAGTTGAACCCTGCTGGATATCATGTTTTCTGATGCATTTTCTTCATTTTGGTTGGACTTGGTAGGTTAGGTTTTGCGGTTCTTTCATGTCCCCCAAATTTCTGGTGCGGAAGTAGTTATAGGCTCAACCCTACCTCATTTTATGCTATTGCTGTAGCTTTCGCTTCATTTTTCAGCTGCATTCCTCTCATTTCCCAGGTTTGCTGCATTCGAAGTGCAGAGCTCATCTCTGTTTGTTAAGCTAGGATTCTAGCTAGCTTGAGGATGTACATGGCCATCCAGTGATTTGTTTGCTGTAATTATTCAAGTAAGATAACTTACATTTTACTTGTTCCCAAAAGTCAAATAAAAATGTATATTTTCATGTACCTCGTGTGAATATGAGTAATCTTAATTGTTTTCCCACTGATTGTTGTCTTGCAGGTTGTGGCTTGAATGTTGTTCTTTGGAGAATCACCACGTGGTAAGTATCATTCTATATGGCCTGACTATGCGTTTTATTTACAAACTAAATATGAATTGTGCTTTAAATCATACCTTAGTATATTGCTCTGAATTGCTTGTTGAATTAGTTGCATCAGGATCAATATTAGTAGCTGATACAGTGTCCTCATTGGCAACCTCTTTTGTGAAATTGAAATTACTCTGTTAGTTGAAAAATGTATAAGATATGGGTGCACGCCTTTGAATCTTACAGTGCTAGGAGTAAATTACATTGTTTAAAATGTCTCCAAGCAATAATTGTGTTTATGGACCTTGATTCAGCTGTAACAAAAACATTTGCATTAATTACATCAATGAAATATACAGTTGCCGCTATTTGAATTTACAGTCTTTAGTATATTATACATTCTACTAGGTGATGGTATACATTATTTGTTGTTATCTGAGTGTCGTACCTATGGTTTTTGCTGCATTCTCCTTTCTTTGAGCTAATTATCTTCTCCATTAGTCCCGTGTAGGTTCCACCCTACATAATTTTCATGTTAATGTAAATATGGCATCCCTATTTTGGCTGCCAATTGTTGACATCTATTTAAAATAAACTACATGGTTGAATGTATCATTGCTTAAATGAGTTGATGTAGGCCAGAAATGGATTAGTTCAACCTTCCTATGCATTAATTCTTTTTCTTGTATTTTGTATGAATTCAACCCCTGTTTTGAAATTGGAAATAAAAGCATGCATATACTTTGAGTTTATTTTATTTTTCAGCTAATACCAAAATAGTTCACTACCTTGCTGCCGTGTGTTGACTGGGAGATTGCTCTAAATTGATTCCCACTTATGTTACTTTCCATTGTAAAATAGTTGGCAGCTACATCTTTTGATATGTTCTGCTCCGTGGCCTTATCTTCATCGTCTCTGATTTTTTTTTATCTGAATTTTTTTTGCTGCTTCGTAGAGTCTGCTACCTGATGTTCTTTCTTGGCAGCCACGAAGAAGCAATCTTCTTCCAGCTTTTGCCCTTGTTTTCTCTGTATAATCTACAATGTTGTCAATAGGGTGTTTTGGGTTGTGTTGAGTTCACAACTTAATCGTTCTTGGTGCCGCTTTTTTTTTTTTGGCATCATTTGGGTCATCTATATAGGTTCGCTTTTGGGTCTGTTTCGCACACCAGAAAAGTTGAGAAGCCAAGAAGGTTAGTGCGGCTTCTCCATGCTGCCGCTTTTACCCTTCTCTCTAGATTCTGTTTTTTTCTTATTGTCTTCAAATTGGATTTGACCTCCATTTCTAATTTGATTTACCTCATTTTTTCCACTGGGTTAGATGCTCTGCAGTTTTAGTCATTCAATTTGTTATGCCGTGGTCGTCGAGGAGTACGCAGTGGAGAATACAAGAGCACTTGTGATTGTGGAAGGGAACGGAGGGCGTAACGAACTGGGAACGGCGAGGGATGGTTCTCGCCGGTGGCAGGAGGGACGTCCTCAGCCACCGTGCCGAAGAACAACCCGCCTCAAGGGGATTGTTTATTTCTTCGATGATTACAACTAATGACCCTAGGCAGCCTTTATAGTCCAGGCGCCGTGCTAACTGAATGGAAACTAATCCTGAAACACGGAAACAATCTACTAAACTTCCCCTGATTATTCTCTAGGACGAACACTTCCTTATCCTAGCCACTTTGGCTTGCTGGCGATTCTCCCTTCTTCTTTTTCCTGAAATACTTACGGCCAATAAAACGGTCTATAACATTTCCCCCCTCCCCAACAAACAGGAGAAATTGGCTATTATAGGACTCAGCGTCCTCGAGCTGCACTGATGGATAGGTAGTCTTGAATTCCAGCAATTTTTCCCATGTAGCATCAGCAGGCGCACGGCCGACCCACTGGACCAGCAATTCCCACACGCCACGGTTCAGTCGGGCGCGCACCACCTTCTGCGGCGTCGGTATTACACGGCCATTCAGTAGCTCCGGCAGCGCTACCACCGATGATGGCGGTGTTCCCTCGAACTTCTTCAACAGCGACACGTGAAAAACATCATGGATGCGTGCCTTGGCCGGTAACTGAAGGTTGTACGCGACTTCGCCCACTCGCTCCAGAACTTGGAAGGGTCCAAAGAACCGAGGTCCCAGCTTAGTCGGTGATGCCGGTGTGATGGATAACGCCGAGCGGTGGTGCAGACGCAACAACACCCAATCACCAACATCCAACACCACCTCGCGCCGTTTCTGATCCTGGATGGCCTTCATCGTCCCTTGTGCCTGTAACAGCCGGTCCTTGATCTCTTCCAGGAACTGATCGCGCTCCATCAACTGTCGATCCACTGCGGCAGCTTTCGCCGCGTCGGGCTGGTACGAAATCAACGCCGGCGGTTCGCGGCCATATACCACCCGGAAGGGAGAACACCGAATGGCAGTCTGGTAAGATGTGTTGTAACAATATTCTGCCCAAGGCAACCATTGTAGCCATGTGCGTGGGCGATCTCCTGCCAAGCACCGCAGATACATGGTAATGATGCGGTTCACTACCTCGGATTGGCCGTCGCTTTGGGGATGGAATGCCGAGCTCATGTGCAACTTGACGTTGGCCAAACGGAACAGCTCCTGCCAGAACGTGCTTGTGAAGACGGTGTCGCGGTCGGAGACGATGGAACAGGGAAATCCATGCAGCCGCACGATGTTGTCAAAGAAAGCTCGTGCCACCGATGCTGCAGAATATGGATGGCCCAAGGGAATGAAATGGGCGTACTTGGAGAAACGGTCCACGACGGTGAGCACCACAGACTTGCCTCCCACCTTCGGAAACGCCTCGATGAAGTCCATGGAGATGTCGCTCCACACCTCGGACGGAACGGGCAGGGGCTGGAGCAGGCCCGCCGGGTGGAGATGTTCCGATTTGTTGCGTTGACATGTGGAGCATCCGTGGACGAACTCACGCACCCGGCGGAGGGCATGAGCGTTGAAGAAGGACGCCCGCCACCTATGTAAGGTCTTCTGCGCCCCCTCGTGACCGGTGTCATGGGCATGCGTGAGCAACGCCGGCCACAAGGACGACGCGTCGGGGACGAAGATGCGGCCTTTGTACAGCAACAGGCCATCCACCTCCGTCCAGCCTTCCTCGGACGTCCCTGCCAGCAGCTTGCCGCGGATCAGTATGGCTTGCGGGTCCGTCGTCAGCTCGGTGCGCAGCACGTCATACAGCTCGAAGGATGGTGCCGAGAGCGCGCACACCGACATCGTCTCCTCGTCGCGGCGGGACAGTGCGTCCGCCACGGTGTTCAACCTGCCCGGTCTGTATTCCACAGCTAAATCATAACCAAAGAGCTTAGTGACCCAAGTGTGCTGGGGAATTGTAGTGAGGCGTTGATCCAGAATGAACTTCAAACTGTAATGGTCCGTGCGCACTGTGAATGCCCTTCCCCACAGGTACGGCCGCCAATTCTTCACTGCCTTGACTAGCCCGATTAATTCCCGTTCGTAGGCCGGAAGCTTGGCGTGGTGCGGCGCGATTGCACGGCTGAAGAACGCCACCGGTCCGTCGCCTTGGTGCAGCACCGCGCCGAACCCGCTGCCCGATGCGTCACAGTCAACAAAGAATCGCTTGGTGAAGTCCGGCATCTGCAGCACAGGGGCGGTGATCAACGCTTGCTTGAGCTCGGCGAAGGCTTGTTCCGCATCTGGCGACCATGAGAACGCCTCCTTCCGCAACAGCGCCGTCAGTGGTGCTGCGACCGCCCCGTAGCCCTTCACGAACTTCCGGTAGTAGCCCGTGAGGCCCAGGAAGCCTCGGAGCGCCTTCACCGTCTTCGGCCGCGGCCAGGCCTCTACTGCAGCCACTTTGTTCTTATCCATGGCGACGCCGTCCGCACCAATCACGTGACCAAGATAGGCCACGGACTCCTCCCCAAAGGAACATTTGGGTTGCTTGAGCACCAGCTGGTTGGCGCGCAGGACCTCAAACACCTCACGAACGTGATGGAGATGCTGTGCCCATGATGAACTGAAGATAAGAATATCGTCAAAAAATACAAGGACAAACTTGCGGATGAACGGCTTCAGGATATCGTTCATAAGCGCCTGGAAGGTCGAAGGCGCGTTGGTGAGGCCGAACGGCATCACGAGGAACTCGAAGTGCCCGCGATGAGTGCGGAACGCCGTCTTGTGAACGTCGTCGGGGTGCATCCGCACTTGATTGTAGCCACTACGGAGGTCGAGCTTGGTGAAGAACCGGGCGCCCTTCAATTCATCGATCAGCTCATCCACCAGCGGAATTGGGAACTTGTCGCGTACAGTCAGCATGTTCAGCTCGCGGTAGTCGACGCAGAATCTCCAGGTCTTGTCCGCCTTGCGCACCAGCAGCACCGGAGATGAGAACGGTGATGTACTCTCCTGAATGATGCCGAGCGCAAGCATTTCGTCGCATTGGCGCTCGATCTCGTCCTTGAGGAGTTGAGGGTACCGGTATGGTCGCACCGCCACTGGAGTGGAGCCGGGGAGAAGATGGATGCGGTGATCGTGGCGTCGTGGGGGCGGCAAGCCGCGCGGCTCCTCGAACAAGTCGGCGAAGGAGTGGAGCAGCGCAGTCATGAGTTCGCGGCCGTTGGCGATGGCACTGAACAGCTTGGTTGAGCCACCAATGCCCGTGAACTTCACCGGTTTGTGGTTGTACCAGAACGCCATGGAGAGCACCTCGAAATCCCACAGAATCGGGCCCAACGTGCGCAGCCATTGCACGCCGAGGACGACGTCGAAGCCGGCAAGAGGCAAGGCATAGCAGTTAATGGAGAAGGTCTCCTCATCGATCCCCACCAACGTGTTGGCGCAGACCCCCGCACTAGCAACTTGGTCCCCATTCGCCACCTTCACCGATAGGCCAGGCCGTGGCATGATGTCGAGGCCCAGCCTGCGCGCGACGCTGTCCCGCACAAACGTGTGCGTTGAACCCGAATCCACCAGCGCCGTCAGCGTTTCGCCGGCGATGGTGACCCGGAGTTGCATGGTGTTGGCGACACTGATTCCTGTGAGTGCATGCAGCGAGATGCCCAATTCTTCCGCTACAGAATCCACGTCTTGGCCTTCTTCTAGTTCCAGCAGGAACACACCTTTGCCACCGCACTTGTGGCCAGGCACGAACTTCTCAGTGCAATAGTAACATTCGTCACGAACCCTTTTTGCCGCCATCTCTTCCATGGACAGACGACGGAACCTCGGCCGTGCCGGGCCTGTGCCCTGCTGTGGTGCAGCCGCAGCTGGTGTTGGCGCCGTCGTAGTCACAGTTTTCGCGGCAGTGGACGGCGTGCGTGGTGTGGTGCGCGGCGCCGCCGACTTGCCGGTGTCCTCCGCGGCAGTGCGCTGCTCGTATGCTCGAGCCAGGCTCATGGCCGTCTGCAGGTTCGTGGGCGCCTGGAGTTCAACGTCGGTGCGCAGTGGCTGGCCGAGACCTGCCGTGAAGAGGTTGATCTGTTGCGGCACGGTGAGGTCTTCGCAGCGACAAAGCAGCGCGAGGAACTGCTGCTGATATTCCTCGACGGAGCCTGTGCGACGCAGGTCCTTCAATTCAGCGAGCCCGTTGGCACGGATGGGCGGGCCGAAGCGCAAGTTGACGAAGTCTGCGAAACGCGCCCAGGAAACGACGCCATGATCTCTTTCCAAGGTATAATACCATTGAGCCGCGATGCCGTCGAGGTGCAACGAGGCGAGCCACACTTTCTCCATCTCCAGTGTACGCATGCCTCGAAAGTAAGACTCACATTTGGTGAGCCAGGTGAGCGGATCGGACTCGCCGTCGTACTTAGGGAAGTTTATCTTGGGAAGGCGCGATCTGGCGCGACGATCATCATCATGCCAGCCGTGGCCGCCGCCGCCGCCATGGCCGCCGCCACCGCCGCCATGGCCGCCTCCACCACCGCCGCCGCCGCCACCGCCGCCGCCACGGCGCTCAGGAGGTGGTTCGCCGTGGCCACCGCTGGTGCTACTACGATGTTCGGGCGGCACGTCGTGCTCGTGTCTCTTTTCGTTGCGGGAGATGCGGGTGTCGTGTGAGTCGAGACGGTTGTTGATCGCGGCCACTTGGGCCAGCAACCTGGAGAGCTTCTCGGAGTCCGTCATGTTGTCAGGATCGACATTGTCGCCGGCCATGGAGGGCGATGCGACAGATGAATCTGATACCAATTTGTTATGCCGTGGTCGTCGAGGAGTACGCAGTGGAGAATACAAGAGCACTTGTGATTGTGGAAGGGAACGGAGGGCGTAACGAACTGGGAACGGCGAGGGATGGTTCTCGCCGGTGGCAGGAGGGACGTCCTCAGCCACCGTGCCGAAGAACAACCAGCCTCAAGGGGATTGTTTATTTCTTCGATGATTACAACTAATGACCCTAGGCAGCCTTTATAGTCCAGGCGCCGTGCTAACTGAATGGAAACTAATCCTGAAACACGGAAACAATCTACTAAACTTCCCCTGATTATTCTCTAGGACGAACACTTCCTTATCCTAGCCACTTCGGCTTGCTGGCGATTCTCCCTTCTTCTTTTTCCTGAAATACTTACGGCCAATAAAACTGTCTATAACACAAATGTACAGTTTGTATGGTCCTTAGTTACACCTTAAACTTCTGCGTAACTATTGTGTAACTGTACTGTACTTAACATTTTCCTTTTAATTTTCTGACTTTGTCTCGGGTTGGATCGGTCCCCCCAAATCCTCTGTATATTTTTTTCAGGATAAACCTTTGTAATATATGTTGCTTCTCCTCTAGTGGGATTGGATCTGGCTGTTACAACCGTAGTTACCAATTCTGTTTCTATATCTGAAAAAAATGTTGTTTGCACTTTCTGGTGGTGCTGTAGTAGGATTAAGCTGCTTCCTGCTCGATGTTCTGTTCTTCTGATGTGATTTTTTCTTTTTTTTTAATAAGCAGGTAAGCTTCATTTACTTGTTTTGTTCCTTTTCTCCTTATGAATGTCATTGTTAAATTTCAATTTTATTATTTTTGCTGACAATAGAATTTATTCTTTTCTCAGATTGAAGAGGCCAAAAAGCTGAAGAAGCTATGCAATTCTTTAAGAAGCAAGGTAACCATTCTAATTTGCAATAGTTTTCTCTTCTGTTCACAATTGTTCAAAATAATTGAGTTCACTCCTTTTATTTGGGTTTTCTGTAGCCTATGATATGTACAGTTTCATATATTTGAAATTACACTTGTTTTGATACTGTAGATAACATAATATCGAGGTGGATCTGATTGTAATTTTTTGTTTTGCTGCACCTGATGTTCTTGATGAATCCTCCTGTGTTGTTGTGAGCTAATTAATTGTTCCCATTAAACCAATGTAATTAGTTTGTTGTGTCTGCAATAACTAGTTTTGAAAATTGCTTCTGTTACTTGGATGTGCATCATTTCACGGATTTATAGCCGACGGTTGTTCTCTATGCTTATATATTTGGGGTTCTTCCTCTGCCATTCTTCGTCTCCTCTCTCGTCTCCTCCTTTTCTTGCTGCGGCTGCGCTGCAAAGAACAGGTCCCTACGAAAAGCCATTTTTATTCTCTAGTGTTATCATTACCCTTTGATCTGTGTTTTCGATTGAAACTCCCTATCTTTTTTGCCATGTTCAGTATTACATTTCTATCGATATAATTCGTTCGTTTATGTGTTCACTTCGATTTGCTCTATATTTTATTCTTGCGGTTCATCTAAAACTGTTCTTCTTAAATTATCTGCTTTTTTGTTCTTCCCCTAGCGTTCCTTTCAATTGGTTAGCCCTTATTAGCCTGGGATCTTTCTTTGAGTACCAGCAGCACTGTTGATTATGTAGGGTTTCCTGGTGTCCATTATTTAGGGTTCTTCCAAAATGTATCTTTTTAAATTTGCGTCTATAGATTAGGGATTAGATTTTCGTTGTTTATTTCTGATCATGGGACCATAACATATCTTGGGACAACATTAATTTTTGCAGGAAGTTTTCAAACCTCACATCATTTGTTGATTGACTGCGCCTTGATTTGTCTTATCAGTTCACTGATCCTCAGGTATTTTTACCATTCTTTCCTGATAGTTGTACTAAACTGTGGTATTATGTTTAAATGTTTGTTTTCTCATTTTTCCTCTCTGGATTCATTAGATTAAACCTCTGTATATTTGTTTGCTGAGAATTGATATAATTAAGATGTCTTCCTTGTCCTGGAATTGCATTGGCCCTAAAACATGACATAAATTTTCAAGTTATGATTCGAACGAAGTACCTTGATGATGATGTTTTGTCTGCTTAAGATTGTGTCATATTCAATGTACAGTTATCAGGGACTCATTATACACCTATTTCATTTATGTATGTACTGTGCATTATAACTGTATGTCTTGCTTAACCTAAATAAATTTGGAAATTTGTAGTTAATATTTGAAATTTTCTTTTGCCTCATAGCTTTCAGATGACTTATAAAATTTGCAAGATTAAGGACCATATTAATTGGGGTCTAGCACCAGTTCAGATGTCATTAGATAATATTCTTATGTCTTAAACTTTCAGTTTCTGCAGCATAAAGTTAGACGGCTTGCCTTTACTAATTGTGTCATTCTGGTATTGCATATATTTTGGACGTATATTTTGGACTGTGACACAGATAGTTCTTCAAATGGGGAAGTAAGTCCATGCCTGTCTTTGATAAAAAGAATATTATACCTACTGTTTAAATTTATAAAATGTGTTCTTATAATTCATTTTTCTCTGTTTTTTTAAGTAAAAAGTTCAAGTCAGCGAAGTTGTCACTGAAGTTTATACCTCAAGTGCCTCAAGAAAGTAGGTATTCTGATCATTTTATTTGTTGCCCAATTTAATGATGTTAATATACAATTTTGATGGGTTCTGCTTTCTCAATTCAATTAGAGGAGCTAAAAAAGTTGATAAAAAATGGCTCACTCTTTGAAGCACAAGGTATTTTATCATGAGTTCTATTAATTTAGTTGTGATGTATCTATGTCGTATATGTCAATGATCTTTTTAATTTATAGTTTATTGCTTTATTCCAGTTTAAAAAGATCATGGTTGATAAAAAAGCCTAAAGCTGCATTCACTTGGTTTTCTGCCACTTCTCCAAAATTATTGCTTTTTTTGAGTGATGATAGAAAAGAGATTATTGTTAAGTGTGGTTTCACATGTTTGCTCAAGTTTGACAAATGTTTTTTTTCTCGAACAAATTTGCGTTATGGGTTGCTAAACAAGTAAATTTCATGTCCGCAGATATCATTCTTGCCAAAGTTACATAGACTCATGCCTATATGTACACCACAACCACCGCTGTAAGTTACGTAGTTACGAACTGTATCTTTTTTTTTTGTGGAAATCTGACTCTGTGGGACTGAGTAGGTTTCCATAACTTTGTTAATTTGTTTTCCATAACAAATCTTTGAAAATTCTGAAATTTTGCATTTGTTGGATTGAGGTATGTCCTTAAAAATATGGCATGAATTTCCATACGGTTCCATGTTGCTTAAGGTACAGGAACTCATCCCAATTTGTACACCACCACCATCATTGTAATTATTAACTTGGACTCTCTTTTTTTTTTGAAATCTGACTTTGTGGGATTGAGTAGGTTCTCATAACTTTGTTAATTTTTTTCCATAATAAATCTTTGAAACTTCTGAAATTGTACATTTGTTGGATTGAGAATGGTCCTGAAATTTTTTTAACCAAGTTTGATGCAGTTTAGTGCTGCTTAAGTTAGAGGGACTCATCCCGATATGTATCCCACAACCATCATGTAAAAAAATCTGACTTTGTGGGATTGAATAGGTTCGCATAACTTTGTTAATTTGTTTTCCATAATAAATCTTTGAAAAATTCTGAAATTGTGCCTTTGTTAGATTGAGGAAGGTCTTGAAAATTTTTCCGTGAAGTTCCATACACTTTAGTGCTGCTTTTAAGTTACAGGGACTCATCCCAATATGTACACCACAACCATCATTGTAATTATTATTAACTCAGATTTTTGTGTTTGAAATCTGACTTTGTGGGACTGAATAGGTTCCCATAACTTTGTTAATTTGTTTTCCATAATAAAATTTTGGAAATTCTGAAATTGTGCCTTTGTTAGATTGATGCACATCCTGAAAAAATATGTCATGAAGTTCCATACAGTTTAGTGCTACTAAAGTTATAGCGACTCATCCCTATATGTACACCACAACCATGGATGTAAATTTTGTAGTTACAAACTGTAACTTTACTGCTTTGTAAATTCTGATTATGTGGGATTGAGTAGGTCCCATGACTTTATGGATTTTATTTCCCCCACTCTCCATCATGTATCTTTGCTTGTTAGTAAATAATTTATTTTAATTTCAGGACGATGAAGATTAACTGCTGCTGCCTTCAGGAGAATATCTCGCTAGCTGATTTGACCGTATCTAATGAAGTAGTTTAGAAATCTGTTAGAAATATATTTTGCAACAAGTCCTGCTTTAGTGGTACTTACAGTTCAATAATGTTGCTCTCCTGAAATAAGAAAACATATAGTAGCCATCAAGAATTCTGTAAAAACAGTACATTATTCTTCGATGATGACAACCTCTGTTACATTTGGGTATTCATATCACAGTAATCTGTTGTCTAGCTTTCTTGCACTCAATGTGTTACAATGCATTTAGATGGTCAAGCTTTTGCTCCCACTAATCTTTTCTATGCAGATGATTCAAATGTTTCTCTTCAGCTGTCTTTCATTCTTGTCCATCTGAATGTCTTTTCTTTGCTGCTTCTTTGTTTTTCTTGAAGGCTGTGCATTAAAATGAAAAATGATACATATCTGAGTCCTGTTTAAACATGTATTTTACTTGCTGAATTGTCTTTTGAAGTTCTGGATTGCAATTTCGATCTTGCAGTCTCAGCATGCTTCTTTGCACTCTTTTCTCTAAATTCTTCGACCATTGCCTTTAGAGCTCCTGGGGTTTTTGAGCACGATCTTTTTCCTGCACTCTGTGTCTTGCAGTACTATGTTTAGTTACTTTTTTTTTCTTAGTTTTGATATATAATTTTCCTCAGATTTGGTTTGAAATCAAAACATATTTGAAGTGTCAGATTTGTATCAAAAGTTTCTAAATTCGGGTGCTCAGCTCTGCAGATATACCCGAATTCAAAGCATATCAAAATTCAGGTGCTCTGAACCTCTGAAATACCCGGGTGTTCAGACCCTCTGAAATACCCGGGTGGCAGCTAGACAGCCCCCCTTTCCTCCCTTCATCCCGTCCTGCAAATCCACTCGATTTCCCCTTTCCCTCTCACAAATCGATCTCAATCTCACCATATATTGGCTCCCTGCCACTTCAATTGTTCGGATCTATCGACAACGGAACAACGGAGGGCCATCGGACGAGCTGGGTGAGCAGGCGGATGGCAGGATGGTGCGTTTTCTCGGCCATGGCGACGACGACCTCGGGCTCCCTGTCGAGCAGGAGCGGCGACGGCGACTCCGAGTGGTTCCGGCGATTGGCGATGCGCAAGGCTGTGCAGACGAACATGCAGGAAAAGCACCCGCTACCACCAGTTCATCCAAGGTAATCTCACATCGTCCTGGACTGCATGGGTTTCCTTCTACCGACAGACTGAGATGAAATGCGTGCATACAATTTTTCTTATTATAATTGCTGATGCTATTGTTTAATTAGTACTTAATTAACACTGACATGAAATGCGTGCATACATACTGAACCACATTGATAGAGAAGCACGCGCACTGACAGACTCCATATTACAACAAGAATACGAAACAAAGTGACTAGATTTTTAACTAAGATACAATGGACTGTTACAAACTAAAATACAGTGGATAATTGCAGATAAAGATACAATTCATAGGTTACAGTACGGACATTTCAATGACAGAGCAAATGAGGACCCCCCTTGCATCGAAGGATTAGCTGCGGATGTACCTTGACCCCCTCTATTTCCAAAGCGCTGATATATATGCTCAATCAAGTCCTCCTTCAGACGATGGTGCATATCTTTGTCCTCGATTTCTTCTTGTACTTGCAGCAATCTAGAAAATCCTTCAATTGGTCCATGTCTATATCCAGTCAGTGGGGTCGAAGAGCTGCCCTCATCGTATTCATAAAAATCATCATGGCGGACTCTGTATGCTTCCCTTTCATCCTCCACAATCATGTTGTGCAGTATAATACAAGCATACATGATCTCAGCAAGTGATCTCATTTGCCATGGGCGAGCTGGGCTACGTAAAGTGGCAAAGCGAGACTGCAAAACACCAAATGTACGTTCAACATCTTTTCTTGCGCCTTCCTGGTGTTCTGCAAAAAGTGAGTCTTTGGCACACTGAGGTAGATGTATTGTTTTCACAAATGTTGCCCATTCAGGGTAAATGCCATCTGCTAGGTAGTAACCCATTTTGTATTCATTTCCATTGACCACAAAATTAACCTCTGGAGCTCTTCCATGTACTACTTCAGTGAACAAAGTAGATCGGTTCAGAACATTGATATCATTGTTCGATCCAGGAATACCAAAAAATGCATGCCATATCCAAAGGTCATGTGAGGCAACAGCTTCAAGCATGACAGTGGGTCCTGCCTGGTCTCCACGAGTATACTGCCCCTTCCAAGCTGTAGGACAGTTCCTCCATTGCCAATGCATACAATCTACACTTCCTAACATGCCTGGAAAACCACGAGCCTCGCCTATATGAAGTAAGCGCTGAATGTCTTCCCTAGTGGGTTTTCTTAAGTATGTGGGACCGAAATTCTCTATCACACCTCTGCAAAAGTTGTTTGTACACTCAATAACAGTGGTTTCTGTTTGCCCTTTTGTTGAGCTCTAGCTGCATTACGTCCTTGTGGCCGGCGTATTTCAGTGGGATCTCCATCTTCGCTATCCTGATTTGAAGTTGAGTAACTTCCTGATGCGGTCAGCTTATTTCACTTGACCATTTGATCAGTAGTGTAAGATGTCCTCCATTTGGGTTGATCCTTCAGAGCTCTCCACCAATGCTCCAGTGCAAAAGGCCTTTTTTTTTTCACCATTCCCTTGTACTCTGCAAGAGCTCTTTCCATGATTTGCTCATTTGATTCACCGCTGCGATGCTCCCTTCTTGCCTTATCATAGGAAGAATTAAACTTGTTGATAAAAGGAATAGTCTTGTTCCAATGGTTTTTGCACTGAATACCAGATCTTCTTTCATTTTTAGGCACATGCTTGTTGTACTCTGCAGCAATATCCTTCCAATATCTGTCTCCCCTCTTATCATTTCCTTTAATCGAGTCATTGGAGTTTTTGACCCAAGCACTGACTAGACGCTTGTTCTCAGCTTCACCCCAATACACACGGCCTTCTTGAACTGGAACTTCATCATCAGGACTGCTATCTTCACTGTATACTTCTATTTGTGCAGGGGTTGGAACTGATTGCTGAGCTATAGACACCGGAGATGATGGATCAATTGGACTGCTCTCACCACGTGAACTGTTGCCTCGGCTACCTCCAAAGAAAGCCATGGATCCAAAAGGAGAACTTTCCCCACCTGGCCGTGGGAACTGCCCCAAATTACCTTGATAAGGTGCGCCATAGCTTCCATGGCTTCCTTGTGTGGATGCAAAATGTGGGTAATTTGGTTGGCCTCCAAAAGGGTTCACCATGTGTTGGTATTGTGGATGGTAGTTTGGACCAAACTGGGGGGGGGGGGGGGGGGGGGGGGGGGGGGGGGGGGTGCATAGTTCATTGGATAATAGGGTGGTGGAAAATTTTGATGTTGACTAGTAGGATTTTCTGGGTTTGCACTTGTGTTTGAGGAATTGAGCAGGTCTGTGAAAGAGGAACATGAGTTCTCCATGTTCAAAATGAACCGAGAGGTCTGGTTGTGTTTGCGTGAGAAATTGTTGTAACAACACATGTATATGTAGCAGTCTTGCTCGGTAGCAACGGTCTGAATGTAAATGTGGCCGTTGTGTGAAGATGACCGTTGTTTTTACTGTTAAAGAGGATAGAGAAAGCTTTCCACCAACGGCCACGTGTGAACAGTGCAACAAATAATGTATTATATTGAAATGGAACCGGTTCCTGAGCAGGAACCGCTCTCTGATTTTGGACATCGACTGCTTTTGAGAACTGCTCTGCACAGTGGTGGGAGCGGTGCCCCAACCTGAGAAAATGAGTTTGGGCACCGCCTCCACAGTACACTGTGGAAGGCCTAACATCACCTTGCATTTGATGTGGTGAGTGTAAAATTCTTTCACCTCCCTCTCCTTTCTCTCATATTATCTTCATAGACAATAACTTATTTCTTTTAACTCAAAACATGTGGGTAACATTTTGCTTTGATTTAATAAATACTACTACAATTCTATTTCGAAAAACACCATATGCTTTTTTATTATTTTTCTAGAATAAAAAAACACCTACCTTATCCTCTCCGCACCCGATCCTCATCCACAAAGCAGAGCAAACTATGGTAAAAGACCAAAAAAAAAAACAATAACGAAGAAAATAAAATGCTTTTGGTGCCATTTCTGAGAGGAAAACGATGTGCCCATCTCCCCTTCCTCATGTCTCCGTTCGTTCTGCAACTGCTCGATTCGTGAAGATGCCAGGAAGGGACCAATTCTCCCGGCTCCACGACGACATCGTCCCAGCATCCTCGTCCGGCTGCTCCCCGAGCAGATAGGCGGCGCGCGGCTCGTTTGCAGCGGTGGCGCGCCATCACGAGGACCACCACTTCGTGCGCGCCCGCTTCTCACGGCCGCACGCCGGCCACAGCCATTCCATCACCGGATTCTTCTACACCAGTCGATTCATGGTGGGAACTAGCTACTTCGCTCTCGATTGCGGATCAACAAATTTGGGGCCGCAAGCCTGCGGCGAGCAAGCAAGGGCTCGTGGTCGGCCTTCGCGGACTGACGACACGGCAGAGAGACGTACGGCTGGGCCGCGGGCGGAAGGCGTCCCGGCGGCGCGGCGAGGACGGGCGGACGAGGGCCGCCAGCACGCGGCGGAGGTGGTCGCCGCGATGCGGACCAGCGGGCTCACCATCGACGGCCGCTGCGCGGTGCCCAACCTGCTCGACGCTGGCGCCGCAACAGAGGGGTCGCGGACGGAAGGCGTCCCGGCTGCGCAAGGAGGCGGACCGCGTGGAGAAGCTGTCGGGGCAGCCGGACGGCGTGTCGCGCAGTACGCCGTGTACGACGGTGGACGCGGCGGCGGGACGCGTGCCACTCTCCTCGCGTCGTGGTGCGGGCCGTGCGGCAGATGGTGGAGCTGGCGCGCCATGGTGTGGAGAGATTCCTCGGTCCTCATGGACTTTGAGGCGGAGCGTGCCGGTGAAGAAGACGGTGGAGGAGGCGAGCGCGTTGTGGATCTTGACGGCGGCGAGGGTGATGAGGTGACGGCGGGCGCCTGGGCGACGACTGCCGCCGCCGCCTCCACCTGTACCACCACCGCTTCCTTCCTCAGCGAAGTAGGAGCCTCCTTCACCGGCCTCCGGCCCACCTCATCCTCTACCGCGGAGATTTCGGATGACGACCCATAGATTGGCAGCAGTGGCGTGGTGGCCTGTACCAAAGCATGGGAGCGGCTGCATCATGGGCCATGGCTGCCTGGACCGAAGCTTTGGGGCGGCGGCGCCATGGCTGCCCGGACCAGACTACCAGAGCTTGGCTGCAGCGGCACCATGTCTGCCTGCAGAACCGGACCGGAGCTTGACGGCGGCGGCGCCATGGCTGTCTGGGCCGGAGTTTGGGCGCGGCAGCAGTGGCGCGGTGTCGAGTGCTGACGGTCTGCCGGCAGTTGCGTGGTCGACGACACGAGGGCGACGGCGGCCGGGAAGGTGACGGCGTGGTGAGCAGCGGTGAAGGGATCGGTGAAGGACCGAGAAGGCGACCAGAGGGGGGGTGAATGGGAGCCGATAAAAATTCTTCGAAAGAATTCGGCCTATGTCCCGACCCGCCTCAAGATTGATCACCAAGATCACACACACACATGAGGAGTGTTGTGCTGACCCTAGGAATGATCAAGAATGATGTAGGAACACTTGCGGAAGCAAAACAAACGAACACACACTCCACGAGATGAACCGATGAAAATCCAACCGAGACCTTCCAACGGATAGTCCGGTAACCTGTCGGATACTCCGGTATCGGATACTCCGGTGAGATGTCGAATACTCCGGTCGGATACCAGGTCCGGATACTCTGGTAGGGTGCCGGATACTCCGGAAGGTATCAGGTCCGGATACTCCGGTAATGTGTCGGATACTCCGGTCGGGTACCAGGTCCGGATAATCCGGTACTCGGTCAGATACTCCGGTAGGTGATGAACAGCAAGAACAAAAACGCGCGACCGGTTGCTCCAAAATCCGAAACCCAATCAAACGACCTTCAAAAATCACCGAACTTGAACCCTAGGTGCGTGACAAGATTGGGAACCTCATCCAAGTGGATCCATACCAAAAACCCAACCAAATCCCCTCGAATTTCAAATCACGTGCAAGAACAAGGGTTTGGTCAAACTTGGACGAAATCCACAAATTCGAGGTACTCGTGGGGAGATCTTGAACGAGATCACTCAAGGCATGTTCCCACACATCCTAGCACCGAATCCATCCAAGAAAACCATCCCAAATCGCAGCCAAAAAGGAGATCGAAAAATCACCCGAAAATAGCTCTGAAAATGGGGAAAAAGATGAATTCGGGAATAAGATGGGGAGGAAGAACAAGAGCACGAGATTGATTCAAACAAACATCATTCCATTGATTCAATCACGAGATTCATAGGTACATGGCTAGGGCGCCGCCCTCTTCCTCCCTCTCTTGTTGAAAGTTGAAGATACAAGCTCTCACCTTGTTTTTGAACGAACTGGAGGGGCAAGCCCCTACAGAATTTTATTTAAACAGTAAAAATGTCTGTACATAAGCAAAAGAAGAACACAAAAATAAACGGGAAAACAAAGTAAAACCGATGCTAAATCCAGTCTGTTATCCATTGCTTGAGTTGCTGCACATGTCTATTCTTGGCTCGATGGTGAACAACCACCTCGAGCTCCTTGAAAAAATAAGCTCTGCAGTTTTGCACTGTGGGATCAATATTTTCAAAAATCCATTTGTTCCTGGTGACCCAGATACTCCAGCTCATCAAAATGATAATGTCCATATAAAAAGGAATTGCCAATGACCTTTTCATTCTGCTTACTAGTTGTAGGACTTGCAGGTGATTAGGAAGAATTAATCCAATTGATTGCCAGCATTGCCTTGCAAAGCTACATCTAACAAATAGATGTCTGAGTGATTCCACTTTCTGCAAAATGCATAGCTCACAAGTATATGAATCTAATGCCATGTTTTTTCTGCGGAGGAGACCTCTTGTATTAACTCTATCATGCATGAGAAGCCAAAAGAAGACCTTATGCTTGGGTTGACATGATGATCTCCAAAGCCATTTGAAAGCTGGATGTGTTGGCCTGTGACCAGAGAGGTGCTTGTACACTTTAGAGCATGAGTACTGACAGCTCTGTCCCATATGTTTCCAAACATCTTTTGTATCCTGAATCTGTAAATCAGCTAGAAGGCCTTCCATGTCTTGTAATTGCTGGTAGGCTTCCACAGATAATGGTAGATGGAAGTGTGTAATTAGAGGCTCATTCAAGAAATTAGCCAATACCAGCTTGGGCTGTCTGACAAAAGAATGCAGATGAGGGTATTCAAAATGTAGAGGAATTGTGATCCATGCATCTTCCCAGAAGAGGACTGTACTACCATTGCCCACTGTTACTGCTGTTAAACCTTTGTAAGGATCAAGTAGCTTAAGGACATCTCTCCACCAAAAAGAACCCTTTTTTTGCTGACCAGGCATCTTACCATTATTGTAATAATTATCCCAGAGAAGATGCACCCATGGCAAGTCTTCCTTGTTAAAGAACTTATGAAGATTTTTCATCAATAGAGCATTATTCTGAATTCTCAAGTTTTTCACTCCAAGTCCCCCTTCTGACTTTGGTCTAGTGACTAGTTTCCAAGCTGCTAGTGGTGGTTTCTTAGCATTGATGTCTGAGCCTCTCCACAGAAGATGTCGTCTATATTTATCAATTTGCTCAATTACTGATGCAGGCAGAAGTAAAGTGCACATGATGAATGTTGGGAGAGAAGATAGAACCGAGTTCACCATTTCTAGTTTTCCAGCCTGAGTGAGGAATTGTGCACAGCCTATGAGCCTTCTTTCTATCCTCTGCACCAAAGGTAGAAAATCTGCTACTGATGGCTTTGTAGTCCCTAATGGCAGTCCCAGGTAAGTAAATGGCATTGACCCAGTCTGACAGTTGAGTGTATTAGCTAGTATTTCAAGCCTTTCTGGACTGACATTAATTGGAACCATAAATGACTTGGAGTAGTTAACTTTCAATCCTGTCGATTCAGCGAAAGTGTGAAGCATTGCTTTTAGAGCCACTAGCTGTCTAGGGCATGCTTGCATCACTAACAAAGTATCATCAGCATATTGGACAATTGGAAAATCCAAACCAGCCCCTTGTGGTATAGGAAGTTGAAAAAGTCCATTCTCTTTCCCTTTATTCATTATTGATTGTAATAGGTCTGCAGCCAGCACAAAGAGTAATGGGGAAAGAGGGTCCCCTTGTCTGACTCCCCTTCTGCAATGAAAGACCTTCCCTGGAACACCATTTAGCAGAATTGATGATGTCCCTGAGTTCATTATTAACTCTTTGTTCCCTCACCTCTCATCTCTCTCTAGCTCTCCCCTAGCTAGTCCTATCCCTAGATGCAAATGACTTGGTCCCTCAAGGCTCCAGGTGGCCAGCCAACTCCACCTCCCTATATGGGCATTTTCTCTTTCCCAACATACCCCTAAGGTATTACATACTCCCACCTACCACTAGGGGCAAAATCGTCCAACTCTTTTTCCTTCGCCCGAACGCCATCGGGCCCTTCACGACTTCGCTTCGCCTCGACGCAACCTTCGCGATGGTGCCACGTACACCACCATGCGCCGCCGCCGGTTTTGAGGCCCAAACCGGGAAACCGTCCGCCCGCCGGTTTTGAGGCATAAACCGGGAAACCACCTCGATGTCGACGCGTGTCACCTCGTCCCGCGAACCTTGCCGTCAAGTCTTCTCGTCCCAGCCCGTCGGGACCCTTCACTTGACTCGGCCTCTCGTTCGCCTCTTGACTTGGTCAACCCGCCGTCTTCATCACCTCCACGGTTTTGAGGCCAAACCGCGAAACCCTCCGTGCTTCTTGTCCGCCACGTGTACGGTGTGGATCACCCTTGACCTCACCCGGCCTCTCGATCGCCCGGACCCAAGCCTCCCGCTTGTTCCTCCCGATCCTCTCGCCGTTGACCATCAGGTTGACTCCATTGACCTACACATCATTAGACAAGCAAACACATTTCTCCATCTCCTCCATACTTCCCATCACCTTCACCAACTCCGGTTAGCCATAAACATAAACAATATACATGCTCATGCAAACCTCAAAATCCCACAATTCAAACCCGAACCTCAAGTTCAATTCAAACTCGTTCGTTGTCAATTACTCATCACATCATGAACCATGGCACATCTCAACATGGTTCCTCAATCTCCCCCTTGATGAGTACATTGACAACAACACCCATCTCAAGAATCCATAGTTTGAAATGCGAAACCAAGAAAGCTAACTCAATGGTCCAAAACCAAGAAAAATGGAAGCAAATGACCATCAAATAGCAAAGGATCAAAAAACCAAGATTTGGCAGAGAAAGCGGCACAAAGTCGCAAAGATCCATAAAGCCTCAGGAAAAAGTCAGAACAAAAGGGTTTACAGAAAACTCCCCCTGAAGTGGTGCAACTTCTCATGCAATGCGAAATGCCCGGATAACCCGGTACTGTGCCGGATACTCCGGCCATCGGACAGTCCGGTAGGCGACCGGATAGTCCGGTGGGGGATTTCTGTCCTGAAAACAAGAAATGATGCATTTTCGCCCAAAACTCCCCCAAAAGCATTTCAAAGGTATTTTCTCCCTTGATATCTATCTGAGATGCAAACTTATCGATATTTCTCCCCCTTTGGCAATGAACTCATCAAGATACAAGAGAGCCAAAAATGCAATGCATGAGGTGGGAATCCTACCAAGCTTCAAAAAATCATGTCAACAAGCATTTATGATTGCTATGAACAAGCATAGAACCTTGAAGTGTAAAAGCATGAGCTCACAATTGCACGAAGGCCATAATAGAGAGCATAGCACAAAAGCAAAGAGCTAGACAAGCCAAGCGTGAAGATTAAATTGAGCAAGATAGATTCAAATTTGCTATATCATGAAAAGCATGGTCACCACATGTATGATCATCCCTATCCAAGGCAAAACAAGCATTAAGTGAATCCATGAAAACTAGCAAGTGTCAATCTCAACTTAAGCAACAAACATTCGGAAAGATGTGCTTTGACAAACGCTCATATATGCAACAAAGACTCAATTTGATCAAGATTGCAAGCTTTTGCTTGTCTTTTATTTTTCATCCTCAAGTAACCTCTTATCCAAGCGAAGGGTCGCACGACTGGTTACGGCAAACACCCCGAGGCTTCAAGGCACCGTATTGGATTTTTAGCATTTTGCACAAAAGATCAAATTAATTTTAGAAATTAAGCACAAGAAGCAAATGAGTATGCCTTTTGGCAAAAGGACATTTGTCCCCCAAAGTCCCATCATGAGCTAAACATCTGCCAAAGTCCATCCCCCAAACAATAAGTTGCCGAAGTCAAGACATTTTCTAATTCTAGCCTTAAAACAAGTCTTGACAAGGATAAAAATAAGCATACACATGGTGAACAAACATAGGCATGCATAGATCGTAAGCCTCACAAAAGCCAATTTTCATCTCAAGGTTTAGCTAGCTTGCTCAAATGAAACTATTCCATACTTTCTAAAAGAGCCTAAGTTTAAAAGCATGCTACTAGCAATCACACAACTTAGCTCAATCTCAATCATAGCAACAATAAATACAAGGAGACATAAAGGTTGAAGCTTCTTCTAAAGATGCATATTATACAAGATGCTTATCTTACAATGCAATGCAAATGCGAGAAAATAAGATACATATTTACAAAGAAGCCAACTCCCGCTCAAACAATGCCATAAGGATAGCAAACACCAAGTTCCCCCCGAAGAAATGCAAAGCGCTCGGCGTCTAGGGGCTTGGTGAGGATATCGGCCAATTGGTTGTGAGTATCAATGTATGTAAGCTCGATGTCCCCCTTTGCAACATGATCTCTCAAGAAGTGGTATCTCACCTCTATGTGTTTGACTCTCCCATGTAGGATTGGGTCTTTGGATAAGCATATGGCACTAGTGTTGTCACAAAAAAGTGGAACACTCTTGTAGGTTAACCCATAGTCCCTCAAAGTGAAAGTCATCCATAGGATTTGGGATAAGCAACTAGCAGCAGCAACATATTCAGCTTCGGTTGTGGATTGGGCTACGCCAGATTGCTTGCGAGAAGACCAACAAACAAGAGAAGACCCAAGAAAATGGCAAGTACCCGAAGTGCTCTTCCGATCAACTCGACACCCAGCAAAATCCGCATCCGAATAACCACAAAGAGAGAGAGAGTAGATGATGCAGAATACCAAATGCCGAATTCAAGGGAGTACTTGAGATACCTGAAGATGCGCTTCACCGCTTGACGATGAGACTCCCTTGGTGAAGATTGGAAGCGAGCATAAAGACACACCGCGAAGTGTATGTCGGGCCTTGTCGCCGTGAGGTACAAGAGGGAGCCGATCATGCTTCGGTATTCCCGCTGGTCCACCGCTTCACCATCACGATCCGGATCGAGCACGGTGGAGGTGGCCATCGGGGTCGACATGGGCTTCGCATCCGACATGTCGAACTTCTTCATCAAGTCCTTCGTGTACTTGGCTTGATGAATGAAGGTACCCTGCTTGCATTGCTTGATTTGAAGACCAAGGAAGTAGGTCAGCTCGCCCATCATGGACATCATGAACTCATTCTCCATCATTGCCGGAAACTTAGACACAAGAGCATGAGATGAACCACCAAAGATGATATCATCCACGTATATCTGAACCAAAAGAAAGTCAGTGCCATGCTTGAGGGTAAACAAGGTTTTGTCCACACACCCCATCTCAAACCCGCGCTCTAGCAAGAAGGTTTTCAGCCTAGCATACCATGCCCTAGGTGCTTGCTTTAGCCCGTACAAAGCCTTCTGAAGCTTGTACACTCGGTTTGGGTACTTGGGATTTTCAAAGCCTGGGGGTTGCTTGACATAAACCTCTTTCTCTATGTAGCCGTTTAGGAAAGCGCTTTTGACATCCATTTGGTAAAGCTTGAAGCCCTTAGACGCGGCAAAGGCTAGCAGGATTCTAATGGCTTCTAGACGCGCTACAGGAGCAAAGGTTTCCCCAAAGTCTAAGCCCTCAACCTGGCTAAACCCCTGAGCCACAAGCCTAGCTTTGTTTCTCACAACTAGACCATCCTCACCCTGTTTGTTCTTGAACACCCACTTGGTTCCTATCACATTTACATTGGGAGGAGGCTCAACAAGGGTCCAGACTTTGTTTCTCTCAAAGTTTTCTAGCTCCTCATGCATGGCATTGACCCAATCGGAATCAGAAAGAGCGTGTCCAACATCTCGAGGTTCAAAGGAGGCAACAAATGCAGAATTTGTAAAGCATGCGAGATGAGCAGACCTCGACCTTGTTGTCCTTTCATTTAGATTACCGATCATTTGGTGGGGAGGATGTCGACTTTGGATGTGTCGAGGGGCCTCTCTCTCGGAGCGTACCTCCCCCTCAACAACATCTGGGGCTTGCTCGACGACGGCTGGAGCTGGATCGACGGCCGCCGAAGAGGATGTAGATGCTACGGGACCCTCTGCTTGAACTGTGGAAGCAGGGACCGGCTCAGGAGCAGGCGAAGTAGTAGGAAGTAGTGGTTCATCCTCATCTTCACCAGGAGCCGGTAGATCACCGTCTACAAAGATGCTCTCTTCCATTTCCCTGTCACCTGCATACTCAACAACACCACTTGTACAAGGCATAGATTCATCAAAGGTTACATCGCAGGACTCCACGATGGCGTTAGTTTCCAAGTTCAAAACCCTATAAGCATGACCATGTGGGGTGTAACCAAGAAAAATGCCATCGGAAGATCTTGACTCAAACTTATCCAAATTGCCACGCTTGAGAATAAAGCACTTGCAACCAAAAGCACGCAAATGAGAAACACTTGGCTTCCTCCCAAAACGTAGCTCATAAGAAGTCACATTAAGAATTGAGCGCAAGAAAACCCGATTAGAAACATAGCAAGCGGTGCTAATGGCTTCAGCCCAGAACCGCCTCGGAGTCCTATGCTCATCAAGCATCGTCCGGGCCATCTCAACAAGGGTTCTGTTCTTTCTTTCAACTATGCCATTTTGCTGAGGAACACGAGGTGCAGAGAATTGGTGCTCAAGACCATTCTCAAGACAGAAAGCACTGAATGAGGAGTTCTTGAACTCGGTGCCATTATCACTGCGGATAGCGCGTAATGCACCAGGGAGTTCCTTGAACAACCTCAAAGCCAAGCTCCGAAAGTGATGAACACTTCATCCTTGCTCTCAAGAAAGAAGACCCAAGAGTAGCGAGAAAAATCGTCAACGACAACAAGAACATACCACTTCCCACCAGCTGAACGAACCCGAGCAGGACCAACAGTGTCCATATGAAGCAATTGTCCGGGCTGCTCAGTCATCACCAAATTGATTGGTGGATGAGAAGCGGCAACTATTTTGCCATGACGACAAGGTGCACAAACAAGATTTTTCTCAAATTTGAGCTTAGGCAATCCTCGGATAAGACCTAGGCCACTTAAGCGACACAACAAGTCAAAGCTCATGTGACCCAGTCTCCTATGCTATGTCCAAAGCTCAGAAGAAGGTTGAGCGAACAAACACTTGTGAGAACCAGAAGAAGAAACAAAATCAGCACGAAAAACTCTGTCAATTCGAGAAATATTGCAAATCAAAGCACCAGTCGAATCAACAACACGAGATGCATTCCTCTTAAAGATCACTTCATTTCCATCATCCAACAATTGAGAAACAGAAAGCAGATTATACTTTAGATGCTCTACTAGGGCTACTTCCTTGAGAGTGAAGGAGTCATTTACCTTGACAGCGCCAATTGCTTTTACTCTACCTTTCTTGTTGTCCCCGAATGTCACATAGTCAATTTGCTTCACGGGGGTGAGGCTGGAGAACCATCTATAGTATCACCGGTCATATGGCGCGAACAACCGGAGTCCATCAACCACTTGTCCTCCAGGCCTCCATCAGCTACCTACATAGAACGTGAAGAAAAGATCGAGGGCTCAGTGCTGGGGTTAGAGAGATAAGTTTTAGGAATCCAGCACCTAACCACACGACCTGCAGAAGTAAAAACAGTTCTACGCACTTGATCATTGGAACGCATGGGACGAGTACCACGATAGGGACGACGTGGATCGTCAAAGCGTCTAGACTCACTCCTCATGTCACAGGGATACAAGTCATATGAGGGATGACCATATCCACGCTGCGGATGGACACCACGAAAGGGAAAACGTGGGCCATCAAAGCGTCGTGACTCAAATCCTCTGTTTCGTGAACCAAAGTCATATGAGCGATGACCAAGTCCACTGTAAGCACGAGAAGGGATGTGAGGCGGATAGTCAACATAGGAATGATAGACTGCATTCCTAGCTAACTCAGCTTGCCTCCTTTCAATTCTCTTCCTTCTAAAGCAAAACTCATCCAAATGACCATCCCTACCACAAAACATGCAAGTAAACACATTCCTGGGTTTTGGTTTTGGTTGTGTAGGTGCTTTGGATTGTTGCTTTTGTTTCTTGACCTCTCTTGGGTTAAAGGATGGCTTTGGGTTTGATAGGTAGTAGGTGTCGGTGGGTTTAAGTTTCTCACTCTCATCTTGGAGGTTGGAGCTTGGTACAAACTTACCCACATTTTCACTCTCCTTCTCACACCTTTCATAACCTAAACCCAAGTTGTATCCTTGAGTTGAACCTTTCTTAACCCTCAGCAAGTCACTCTCGATTTTATTTTCACTCTCCTTGGTTCTTGTGAGGCGAGTGGTGAGGTACTCAACTTCCTGGGATAGCTTTAGGTTCTCATCCTTGGTGGCAACAAGATAACACACACAACACGTGGTGGTGGTGTAGCACGAGAACCACTTAGCAATTTTGCCTCTAGCTCTTTGACTTTGGACAATTGACTATCCAAGTCCTGTGTGAGCTTAGGGCAAGTCTTGCAAGCACCCAAGAGTAGAGGTCGAGCCTTGAGCTCCTCTAGCTCTTTCAAAGCATTCTCAAGCTGACCGGCAGCTTGAGCATGCACATCTTTCAAAGAAACCAGCTCACTCATTACAACAGCACAGACTCACACTCTACCACCCTATCCTCATCAACACGAGACTTGAGAAAAGCAAGATCAACATTGGTATCTTCAAGCTTGGACTTTAGCTTTCGATTCTTGCGCACAGCCTCAACTAGCTTCTTATCTTGCTCAAACAATGCAGTACGCAAGTATTCATTTTGAAAGACGAGCTCCTCATGAGTTTGTGATACCTTGCTTGTCTCGGAGTCGGAGTCGGAGTAGGGATCATCCTTTGCCATGAAGCAGAGCCCGGTGAAGTCGGAAGTCTTCTTCTTGTCCTTTGACTTCTCCGCTTTCTCCATCTCCTCCTCAGCGCTTGAGATATCGTCGCCCGTAGAGTAGTCGACGTCGCTGAGGGAAGCCACAGTGCCCTTGCGACCACCTTCGCTATCTTCTTCTTGGTGTTCTTGCCCTTCTTGAAGAAGTTGTTCTTCTTCTTGGGTTCTTCTTCTTGGCGGTTGGTGTAGTCGAACTTCTTCTTCCGCTTGGGGCAGTCGGCGATGAAGTGACGAGGATCGCCGCACTCGTAGCAGCCACGAGGATCACCACCTCTCCTATCTCTTCTGTTGTTGAAGGAGCGCTTGAACTTCCTGATCAGCAAGGCAAGATCCTCCTCTGGAAGGGACTCCACCTGTTCATCTGAAGCTGCAACCAAAGAAGAGAGAGCAAACTCCAAAGTAGATTTGTGAGAGGGGTTAGTCCCATAAGATGCATTACCATGAGAGTCAGTCATCAAGGCCATACTAGTGGATGCATTGTGGTTCGGACGTGACTTCCTAGAGAGCTCGTGAGACTTGAGCTTGCTATAGAGCTGCTCGCAGGTGAGTGTGCCAAAGTCGGGGGATTCCTCCAGTGCGGAGATCTTCACACCCCAAGTGTTCTCATCTAGTGAGTAAAGCAATTGCTTAGCACGCTCATTGTCAGTGTAAACAAGATTACCATAAGCTCTGAGATGACACACTATGGACTCGAATCTAGCAAACGTAGCATCTAGTGACTCGCCAGGCAGCTGTGCAAAGGTCTGGTACTGCCTGTTGTACGAATCTCTACGCATGGTCTTAACTTGGTTAGTGCCTTCATGATAGGAGCAAAGCGTCTCCCATATGGCATGCGCGGTCTTAAGGTGTGCAATGCGATCGTACTCCTTTCTACCGATGGCGGAAAGCAAGATGTTAACAGCCTTAGAGTTGTTATCGAATTGAGTGATCGCACCTTGTTGCGCCGTCTCCATGTTCTCCGGGATCTCGTAGTTGGTTTGCACAATGGTCCATATCCCAATGCCCTGACTCATGAGATAAGCTTGAGTGCGAGACTTCCAATAGGGAAAATCTTCCCCATCGAAGACCAAGAGCTTGATTGCACCTTTCTCCATGTCGCCTTCGGATCACAAAGCCGGTTAAGCACAACACGTGATCACACCGGCTCTGATACCAATTGAAGGACCGAGAAGGCGACCAGAGGGGGGGTGAATGGGAGCCGATAAAAATTCTTCGAAAGAATTCGGCCTATGTCCCGACCCGCCTCAAGATTGATCACCAAGATCACACACACACACATGAGGAGTGTTGTGCTGACCCTAGGAATGATCAAGAATGATGTAGGAACACTTGCGGAAGCAAAACAAACGAACACACACTCCACGAGATGAACCAATGAAAATCCAACCGAGACCTTCCACCGGATAGTCCGGTAACCTGTCGGATACTCCGGTATCGGATACTCCGGTGAGATGTCGAATACTCCGGTCGGATACCAGGTCCGGATACTCCGGTAGGGTGCCGGATACTCCGGAAGGTATCAGGTCCAGATACTCCGGTAATGTGTCGGATACTCCGGTCGGGTACCAGGTCCGGATACTCCGGTACTCGGTCGGATACTCCGGTAGGTGATGAACAGCAAGAACAAAACGCGCGACCGGTTGCTCCAAAATCCGAAACCCAATCAAACGACCTTCAAAAATCACCAAACTTGAACCCTAGGTGCGTGACAAGATTGGGAACCTCATCCAAGTGGATCCATACCAAAAACCCAACCAAATCCCATCGAATTTCAAATCACGTGCAAGAACAAGGGTTTGGTCAAACTTGGACGAAATCCACAAATTCGAGGTACTCGTGGGGAGATCTTGAACGAGATCACTCAAGGCATGTGCCCACACATCCTAGCACCGAATCCATCCATGAAAACCATCCCAAATCGCAGCCAAAAAGGAGATCGAAAAATCACCCGAAAATAGCTCCGAAAATGGGGAAAAAGATGAATTCGGGAATAAGATGGGGAGGAAGAACAAGAGCACGAGATTGATTCAAACAAACATCATTCCATTGATTCAATCACGAGATTCATAGGTACATGGCTAGGGCGCCGCCCTCTTCCTCCCTCTCTTGTTGAAAGTTGAAGATACAAGCTCTCACCTTGTTCCCTCACCTCTCATCTCTCTCTAGCTCTCCCCTAGCTAGTCCTATCCCTAGATGCAAATGACTTGGTCCCTCAAGGCTCCAGGTGGCCAGCCAACTCCACCTCCCTATATGGGCGTTTTCTCTTTCCCAACATACCCCTAAGGTATTACATACTCCCACCTACCACTAGGGGCAAAATCGTCCAACTCTTTTTCCTTCGCCCGAACGCCATCGGGCCCTTCACGACTTCGCTTCGCCTCGACGCAACCTTCGCGATGGTGCCACGTACACCACCATGCGCCGCCGCTGGTTTTGAGGCCCAAACCAGGAAACCGTCCGCCCGCCGGTTTTGAGGCATAAACCGGGAAACCACCTCGATGTCGACGCGTGTCACCTCGTCCCGCGAACCTTGCCGTCAAGTCTTCTCGTCCCAGCCCGTCGGGACCCTTCACTTGACTCGGCCTCTCGTTCGCCTCTTGACTTGGTCAACCCGCCGTCTTCATCACCTCCACGGTTTTGAGGCCAAACCGCGAAACCCTCCGTGCTTCTTGTCCGCCACGTGTACGGTGTGGATCACCCTTGACCTCACCCGGCCTCTCGATCGCCCGGACCCAAGCCTCCCGCTTGTTCCTCCCGATCCTCTCGCCGTTGACCATCAAGTTGACTCCATTGACCTACACATCATTAGACAAGCAAACACATTTCTCCATCTCCTCCATACTTCCCATCACCTTCACCAACTCCGGTTAGCCATAAACATAAACAATATACATGCTCATGCAAACCTCAAAATCCCGCAATTCAAACCCGAACCTCAAGTTCAATTCAAACTCGTTCGTTGTCAATTACTCATCACATCATGAACCATGGCACATCTCAACATGGTTCCTCAATCGGTTTGTGTGGACCACGATGGCTAGCGCAAGCCTGGTTCGTGGAAACGGCCGAATCCGGCGTTTCCAGCAAGCCGCTAAAGGGGCCTATTTTGCATTATCAGGACCTGGCTATTTTATAAACCAGCCAATCAAACATGTTATAAAGTGAAGATGCTGCATATCTCTAGTCTGATGGGGCTCTAGTACACAAACCAAACACACCTTATATGTATAGTGCATACGATACTTGAGTTAGGTGACGATTTCTACTTTTTCTAAAGTATGGAGTATGTTAATCTTTTGCTAGACTCGTCATTTTTTTGTTAGTGGGTTTGAGAGGTATTAGGAATATGTTGGTCTATGATGACAAGACCCCATGTTGACGAGTCTGCAGAGCTTGTACCTTCTCCCCTATCTCCAGTAGACTAGCATTCCACGCCCGGTAAAACGATAACCCAAGCAGAATACATGCCTGGAGATTCTCATTTTTGGTCTGGCTTAATGAAAGTTAAACAAGACTTTTTGAGACTGGGCAAGTTCAATGTGGGTGATGGATCTCAGGTAAGATTCTGGGAGGATGCCTGGTTTGGTGATGATACACCGTTTAAAGACCAATACCCTAATCTTTATAATATCGTTAGAAAGAAAAGTGCTTCGGTTAATGTGGTTTTGCGATCTAGGCCTTTGAATGTATCTTTTAGAAGATCTCTTCTGGGTAATAATTTGACTTCATGGTACCACTTGGTGAGTAGAGTCATGAATACCCAATTAACAGATCAAAAAGATGTCTTCGTGTGGTCTTTAAATCAACAAGGTGCTTTTACAGTCCGTTCTATGTATAGAGTGTTAGCTGTTATTAATGTTGTACCTCATAACCACATTATTTGGAAACTTAAAATTCCTCTTAAGATAAAGGTTTTCATGTGGTACATGATTAAAGGGGTTACCTTAACCAAGGATAACTTAGCTAAACGGCGTTGCGTTGGAAACGAAGTACTAAGTGTTGTTCTTGTAATTTAAATGAATCGATACAACACCTCTTCTTTGACTGCCAAAATGCGAAAGTTTATATGGAGGTTGATACATTTTTGCTTTAATTTACCTTCCCCTAAAAGTGTTCATCATTTGTTTAATGGGTGGCTACAAGGGGTTAGAAGAGAAAATTAAGTATCAAGCCTTGGTTGGGCATGTGCCATATGTTGGGCGATTTGGTTAAGTCGCAATGATGAGGTTTTTAACAAGACACGAGCTTCTACTTCTATGCAGGTGGTATTCAGAGGAACATACTGGACTCGGTTCTGGGCGCTACTGCAGAAGGAAGAAGAAAGATCCCGAAATAAATTGGGGGTGCCGTGTGCTTGAGACAACAGTGATGGAGATTTTTGCATTAAATGGTTGGTTGCTTTAGTAATAGATTGTCGGCTAGTTGATTTAATGGAGTCGCTTGTGATGGATGTCTTGAACGGTTGTGGTTTATTTGTTTTCGTCGTTCGGAACTTGGTTGTAATAATGGACAGCTACATGTATCGATCGATACAGAGGCTGGAATATTAATGCATATTCCCTTTTCTAAAAAAAATTCCACGCCCGGTATCCATACGCCAGTACTCTAAGACGACCCGTTTGGTGTTGTAGAACCACGCACACGCTAGATATCCATACGCCAGGCTTAATATAAGTACAACGAATTCAGGTCCTACGTTTTCCTTGGACAAGCATCTAGTGAAATTATGCATTTTGTTTACGTATTGAATCATGTGATGGACACCCTGCTGGCCGTCGCGGCCGGTGGCGAGGCGAAGCAATGCCGTACGTGGTCGTCATTCGTCAAGGTCAAGTAATGCCACTGCCACGCTGATCAAGCGTTGCCCATGGTGCCGTCGTCGCCCTCCTCGACACCGCTCGCCGGATCGGAGTTAATATCAACTCCGAACTGAAGCTGATGCTGGTTCGGGAGCACGATGAGACACGGGAGTGCTTTCGTTGGCAGGTTGTTCCAGGATGAGCTTCCATCCATTGTGCTGCAACTCTAATTTGCCGTCACATATACTTGCTTCAGGTTGTGAGGGCCAACCCGCATTCTACTGTACTTTTCGTCACAAGTTTGAACTCGACTCAACTGTCAGAATCAAAATCAGGAATGCATTGTACAACACTTCAAGATCTTATACCATGGACTGTGATCACTAGAAGTGTTGCTCTTCCTATAAGAAGTCATAACATATTGAACACTAAATCTGAATACTAATTTACAACTGTGGGAGGCAGGAGTGAACCAGGGAGTTTGGCCTACGTAGCGTGGCTTCTGTGCTGACACGTATCCTTTATTTCACAAATGGATATAGCGGCACGAACGTTTTCTCCGCGTTGCCCGCCGAAGCGCACAGCCTTTCCTTCCCCCGTCTTCGTTTCACCTGCAGGCCTGCCGTGTCGGTTGCCTCAGCCGGCCTCAGTGGGCTTTGCCAATTCGTTTTGCAGCCCTTTTGACGGACGTTGGGCCTGGTTTTACTGGGCTATCGTTGTTCGATGTTGTTTCGGCCCGTCTCTGTGCCAGCTGAAGATCGACGAGAGAAGTACAAAATCCACGAAACAGGCTTGCCGGAGAAGATCGATCGCGCCGCCGCAAAAGATGCCATCACGCAGCGACTGCTGAGGCAAGCAATAAACATCATGGGCCCTTCTCCACTGGACAGTCAGCTGCTGCAGCTCCTCTAGCAACGAGCTATGTCTAGCTGCTATGCCGTACAATGACGCACAAGCCCGCACCGAGCCGCTCGACACGCCGCCGTCGAGGGGGAGGCAAGTTCCGATGTGGTGCAGCCCTGCCCTGCTCCATGGATCCGTCCTCCAGAAGGACGCCCTCCATCGCTCGACACCGATCGAGCCGATGCAATCCATCCCATGCGAGATTCGTGTGCGTTTGAGGCGAATGAGGCCTCTTGCAGTTATCGTTGACGAGATTGGGTAGAGGAGGATTAAATTCCGTGGGGACAGAGATGTTAAGAAATTAGGCATTTTTCTACTTAATTTAATCCATAAATTCCTCAATAAGGTGATAAAGACGATGAACAAATTGATCAGAAAGACAAGAACGTACCCAGCGGAAGATCCTGCGCTGGAGGCGCTGGAAGATCCATTCCCAAGAACCATTGTTCTTGAGTTGTTCGATGTAGTCGATCTAAGTTGATGCAGGACGTTGTACGCAGTGCAGAACGCCCACGGTCAGGGAGTCGATCGAGCAGTCGCGATGTCGCTCCCCAAAAACCTGATCGCCCGCACACCCGGCAGATGTCGCTTGCGGAACGGGGTTTCGGAGGCCTGCTCTCCCAGAATCTGTGCGCGCAGAAGTCCGGGACGGAGATGTCTTCAACAGCAACAGCGAGCGGAAGATCGATGCGTGCGCGAGTGGTGAGCGGAACGAATGATCGAATATGATCGTTCCCGGGAAGGCTTCTATATATAGGAACGGAACAGACGCGACTCCTTCGCGAAAGGACGCCCGTCTACGAACAGGTGCGACGCATTCACACCGTACGAACAGACGCGACGCCTTCACACCGTACGAACGGGCGCGACCCATTCGAACGTAAAGGCGCCGGTGCATCTGAACGCGCCGTTCCAATATACCAAAAAGTCCAAGACGGACGGACGGACGCGACGCGCCCGCCCGCCACGCCACGCCACGCCTCGCCCGCAGCCAGCCAGCCAGCCAGCCACGCCACGCCACGGCACGGCACGGCTCGGCTCGGCGGCGGCGGCGGCGGCGCGCGCGCGCGCGTGTGGTTCACCACTAGCCTCTCTCAACTTCTCTAGGGGATCAACCGGAAATCCATCTAATAAGTCGAGTCTAATTATGTAGGAATCCCATGTGGGACTAAACCATTAATGCACTAATTATGGCCTAGACTAATTGATTATTATTATGGGCTAAAGCCCATAATCTCAACAATCCCCACCAAGTCTAGAGCTCATAATGACTGCACACAAAATATCTTCCTTTCGTTTTGATATACCGGTGTTTCGATGGAGACTGTTAAGTTGAACTTCCATCTAGAACAAAAGTTACGCCTTATTCACAACTGAGCAAGGACTAAGCCTTGAATTGTCAGTTTTGTGCGAAAAAGGTTTCACCTAAGTCCTTTACCGATACTAGGTTGCCACAAGCATCCCCTCTGTTTTGAAGCATATAAGTCATACTTCTGGCCCATTCATGAGTATAGAGATCCCCACCATCTCATAGACTGTGACTAGCAGTCGAACTCATATAGGTGTGTTCTTTAAAGGTATCCTGTAGGACGATATCTTGCTTCTCATAAGCCACTATGAACACATTAAGGTTAATGAACCAGCCTGCCTTACAGTTTCTAGGAAAGAAGTACATCTGAGAGGACCAGTCAAGGGTCTTTCCTCTCAAGCTGTCACTAGCTTGTTTCACCATTCTACTTCACGGGATCTCCGATCGCATTGAACAGGTTACCACTATGACAGCCTATCAAGTGGGTCTCAGGCCCATCTCACTCGATGCACTGTTTATCACATACGTGATAGTCCCTTGGTAAATTGATCTGCCAGATTTTTAGACGTATGGACATAGTCTAACGAAATAACTCCGGAGTTTCTCAATTTTCTGACAGATTTCAGCCGCCTTTCACATGCCTGTGGATTTCATGTTATCCTTTGAACTGTTCACTTTGACTATCACCGTCTGATGTCACAGGTCATGGAAATAGAGTATTGGTTTTTTCAACCACCGGTAAATCCATAAGGAAATCACGAAGCCATTCAGCCTCAAGGCCGGCGGTATCCAAAGCTGTATGTTCTGCTTCCATAGTTGACCTCGTTAAGATGGTCTGCTTGCAAGACTTCCAGGAAACAGCGCCACCTCCAAGTAGAAACACATATCCACTTGTGGCATACATCTCATCAGCGTCGGATATCCAGTTTGCATCACAATATCCCTCAAGTACTTTCGGGTACCCAGAATAGTGAATGCCATGGCCCATAGTACCCTTCAGATAGCGCATTACTCTCTCAAGAGCTCGCCAGTGATCATTCCCGGTTTTGACACAAACCGACTCAGTTTGCTCACAGCAAACGAGATATCAGGCCTTGTAGCACTAGCCAGGTACATAAGCGAACCAATGATTGGGATATCTCAATTGATCCTTTGCTATTCTTTGGTTCTTCCGTAATAGCACGCTAGGATCATAAGGCGTGGGAGCAGATTGACAATCGCTATACCCAAAGCGACTCAAGATCTTCTCCACGTAGTGAGATTGCAAGAGAGTAATCCCACCATTGCCTTCTCTTTGTAGCTTGATGTTAAGAATAACATCTGCTACTCCCAAATCCTTCATCTCAAAGTTGTTGGATAGAAAGTCCTTGACCTCCTTAATCACATTAAGATTGGTCCAAAGATCAGTATGTCATCAATATAGACACAGGATGACTCCTTCACCCCCACCATACCGATAATATACACATTTGTCGGCTTCGTTCACAACAAAAGCCAGCCGATATCAGAGTCTTTCGAACTTCTCGTGCCATTGCCTAGGAGCTTGTTTGAGGCCATACAGGGATTTCAACATTTACACACTTAGCTCTTTGACCTTCTATCACAAACCCATCAGGCTGATCCATATAGATCTCCTCGTCTAACTCTCCATAAAGGAAAGCTGTCTTAACGTCCATCTGATGGACGAGAAGACCATGTGAGGCTGCCAGGGAAAGTAATACTCGAATCGTGGGAAAAGAGCAACAGGTGAGTAGGTGTCGAAATAATCTTCACCCTCCTTTTGTGAATATCCCTTTATCACAAGCCTTGCCTTGTACCTCTCAATCGTACCATCAGGCCTAAGCTTTTTCTTGAAAACCCATTTGCATCCTAGGGTTTGCAACCGTAAGGACCTCGACCAACTCCAAGTACCATTAGACATGATTGAATCCATTTCACTCCTTATTGCTTCCTTCCAAAGGTCAGCATCGGGAGATGAAAAGTGCCTCTTCAATGGTTCTGGGAGTGTCATCCACGAGGTATACAATAAAGTCATTTCCAAAAGACTTTGCAGTCCTTGTCTCTTACCTTACGGGTGACTAGATTGTTATCCTCCTCAGGAATGTGCGCAGGGGTTCCTCATTGTGTGTTATCGGAATGAAATGCTCATGGGGGAATGTAAACTCATGATTAGATGTGCTAGGGTATTTTGAAAGGAAATTCACTCTCAAAGAATGTAGCATCTCTGGACTCTAAATTGTTACCGACCACCATGTCAGGTACTCCAGATTTTACTACTAAAAATCTATAGCCACGCTGTTCATAGCATAACCCAGGAAGATACAATCAACAGTTTTAGGTCCAAGTTTGCGTTTCTTATTGATTGGCACATTCACCATGGCCAAACAACCCCAAGTACGCAAATATGAGAGATTTAATCTTTTCTTAGCCATTCCTCGAATGGGTAATTTCTTTATCCTTTGTGGGAACTCTATTCAGGACATGACATGCTGTCAAGATCGCCTCACCCACCATCCTTAGAAAGGCCGCCGTCTCTAACATGGCGTTAACCAAATCAGTTAGAGTTCGGTTCTTCTTCAGCAATCCCATTGGATTGAGGTGAGTAAGGCGGTGTCCTCTCATGAATAATACCATGTTCACGCAGAATTCAGAAAAATCATTAGAAAAGTATTCTCCACCACGGTCAGACCTTAAACGTTTAATCTTCCTCTCTAGTTGGTTTTCTACTTCAGCTTTATAGATTTTAGAGTAATGCAAAGCTTCATCTTTGGATTTCAGCAGATACACATAGCAATATCTAGTACAATCATCTATGAGAGTCATGAAGTATCTTTTATCACCTCTAGTCAATTCGCCATTCATCTCGCATAGATCGGAATGAACAAGTTCTAATGCCTCTAAGTTCCTCGCTCCGCAGCCTTGTGAGGCTTGCGAGGTTGCTTAGATTGCACGCAAGCATGGCACTTAGAACTTTGACCATGTCAAATTCGGGATTAAATACAGTTTTGCTAGCCGCGTCATAAAACCAAAATTAATGTGACAAAGTCGTGAATGCCAAACATTCGACTCATTCGAAGTAAGAATATTATTCACAACCTTATTACAACCAATGTCAAGTAAAGAAAAGCGGAACAAGCCTCCGCAATCATAGCCTTTTCCAACAAATGTTCCATACTTAGAAAGTATACATTTATAGACTCAAGAACTATTTATAACCATCTCGACACAATTGAGAGCCACTAACAAGATTTCTTTTGATTGAGGGGAACATGATGCACGTGCTTCAATAGTACCGTCTTTCCCGAAGTAAACTTCAGAATGACCGTACCAACACCAAGAACACGAGCATGTGACCCATTTCCCATCAACAAGTCTCCTGTCACTCCGGCCTGATAAGAAGAAAACAAGAGATATCAGCACACACATGTACATTAGCCCCAGTGTCAATCCACCACTCAGGTGTTTGACAGACAGAAAGGACAAGGGTGTGGATTACCGTACCCAGGAGTCCCTCCAGTCTCGCTAATGACCACGTTTGCAGATTTCTTCTCCTGCTTAACTTTGCGGTCTGGGCAGCACTTGCCCAATGCTCAGTGCTCCCGAAACAAAGCAGCCACTGTCTTTTTTTCTTTTAAAAGTGGTTGTTTGCTTAGGCTTCTCAGCCCCCCTTCTTCTTCTCTTTGATGAGGTAACCTTTCGCACCATATTGGCACTAGAAGGTTCTCCTACGCTCTTTCCACGTGTGTCTTTTGCTTTCGCCCTTTCCTCAACATCAAGAGTCCCAATGAGTTCAGACACGCTAAACTCCTGTCTCTTATGTTTCAGTTGGGTAGCAAAAATCCCTCCAAGTAGGTGGCAACTTAGCGATAATACCGCCAGCCACAAACTTGTCAGGCAACACACATGGAAACGGTTCGAGTTCTTTTGCCAGAGCCTGAATCTCATGAGCTTGTTCAACTACAGAACGGTTCTCAACCATCTTGTAGTCAAAAAGCTGCTCCATGATATACAGTTCACTACCGGCATCAGAAACACCGAACTTAGCGTCCAGAGCCATCCCATAATTCTTCGCAGAGGTGCACGTGATATATGAATCCTTATACTTATCAGCAAGAGCGCTAATCACGGCGCCTCTGAACAGATTATCAGCCATATTGAACCGTTCCTCCTCCTCTGGAGTGAACTGTTCTGGCTTTCCGTTCGCGGCGTGATAGCAGTTCATTGTGTAGCCACAGGACCATCTGAGCACGCCATCTCTTGTAGGATGACCATCAAAAGCATTTGGTTTCAGTGCAGCAGCAAAACCGCTAACAGAAAAATTGTCTAATATCAGGTTTTGGATGTTAAGAAATTAGGCATTTTCCTACTTAATTTAATCCATAAATTCCTCAATAAGGTGATAAAGACGATGAACAAATTGATCAGAAAGACAAGAACGTACCCAGCGGAAGATCCTGCGCTGGAGGCGCTGGAAGATCCATTCCCAAGAACCATTGTTCTTGAGTTGTTCGATGTAGTCGATCTAAGTTGATGCAGGACGTTGTACGCAGTGCAGAACGCCCACGGTCAGGGAGTCGATCGAGCAGTCGCGATGTCGCTCCCCAAAAACCTGATCGCCACGCACACCCGGCAGATGTCGCTTGCGGAACGGGGTTTCGGAGGCCTGCTCTCCCAGAATCTGTGCGCGCAGAAGTCCGGGACGAGATGTCTTCAACAGCAACAGCGAGCGGAAGATCGATGCGTGCGCGAGTGGTGAGCGGAAACGAATGATCGAATATGATCGTTCCCGGGAAGGCTTCTATATATAGGAACGGAACAGACGCGACTCCTTCGGGAAAAGGACGCCCGTCTACGAACAGGTGCGACGCATTCACACCGTACGAACAGACGCGACGCCTTCACACCGTACGAACGGGCGCGACCCATTCGAACGTAAAGGCGACTCCTTCGCGAAAGGACGCCCACGCCTTCACACCGTACGAAACGGGCGCGACCCATTCGAACGTAAAGGCGACTCCTTCGCGAAAGGACGCCCGTCTACGAACAGGGTGCGACGCATTCACACCGTACGAACAGACGCGACGCCTTCACACCGTACGAACGGGGGCGCGACCCATTCGAACGTAAAGGCGCCGGTGCATCTGAACGCGCCGTTCCAATATACCAAAAAGTCCAAGACGGACGGCCGCGCCGCGCCCGCCAGCCCGCCAGCCACGCCACGCCACGCCACGCCACGGCTCGGCTCGGCTCGGCTCGGCGGCGGCGCGCGCGCGCGCGTGTGGTTCACCACTAGCCTCTCTCAACTTCTCTAGGGGATCAACCGGAAATCCATCTAATAAGTCGAGTCTAATTATGGTTGGAATCCCATGTGGGACTAAACCATTAATGCACTAATTATGGGCCTAGACTAATTGATTATTATTATGGGCTAAAAGCCCATAATCTCAACCAAGGATTGAAAAACCGGAAAAAACCGAAAAACCGATACCGGAAAAACCGGTCCGGTAAACCGGACAAACCGGGCGGTTTACCGGTTCCCTCCGAAACACAGTGTAAATTTTTCCGAAAAACCGGTCGGTTTTACTAACCGGACCGGACCGGTAACCCCGGTTACCGCCCGGTTCGCGGTTTTCGAACGGTTTTCAAAACCTTGATCTCAACAAGAGAAGGCCAGAAGGAGCTGTTAGAGCGAGGTGATGAAAGCTCATAGGTGAGAGAGAAGAGGAGAGAGGGATATCAACGGAGAGGAGGATGACGACTCGCTCAAGCGATAAGACCTTGTGCCCTCCTGCCGAACGGGTGGACCGCCGAACGTGCCTTCAACCTGATGAAAGTGATGAAGTGATGGGCTGA
>JAAXCT010001892.1:0-115693 GCA_012490785.1 Eragrostis nindensis | reverse complement strand
ACATCTTGTGGTCCTGCAAACGTAACCAGAGCGTTCAGCCTTATAAGAGGCACCATCAAGATCCTTCTGATTTAACAGGCAACCGAAAAGATTGATGCTGCAGTTAAGTTGCTTACTTGCACCCAAGAGGTAGCAAAATCCCCAAAACTAAGAACACCCAACAAGTGTGTAACCTGCATATTTAAAACCATGTCAGAAACATTCCCTATCCCCAAATCCAGCCATCCAATTATTACCAAAATCTCAGCAGTACAGCAGTGGCCGTACCAAACATAATGCACCAATTTTTTTTAAAAATGCAGGAAGGAATCTGAACTAGTAGTTGCAGTGTTCCATTGCACCCAATTGCCTTCCAGGAAAATAAACGTCGTTACAAATATGCTACTAGTAGCAGTTGAAGCACTGCATGACACAATGCACACCAGAATTAACCACGAAATGAGCCTATTAGGGATACAAGCCACCAAAGAATCCCCAAACAATTCTCCACAAAGATTGCACGAGCAGGAAAGATTGGAACAAGATGCTATCCGATTAGCACACAGGACAAGAAAAGGAGATTCAGTAAGCAGGGGATAGGAGGAGGGGATAGGAGGAGAGATGACCTTGAAGATGAGCGCTCGTGCTCCTCGGCCTGGTGGCGATCTTGACGGCCTGCTTCGACAGAATCGCCTTCGCCTGCTCCCTCTGCACACCACGAAACCCCAACAAGATTAAATCAAGAACAAAAAATAAGGAGGAAAGAAATTAAAGAAACCCAAAACGCGAAACAGAGCAGCCGCCGCGGTGACCCACCCTCCGCCGGACGTCCGCGGCCCCGTTGGTGACTAGCGGCGCCCCCGCCGCAGCCGCCTCGTCCTCCATCTCCGACGCCATCCTCGAGAACCTTCTAGCCGCAACCAGGTCTCGCGATGACGTAAAGCTTCCTCTCCTCCTCCTATCTTCTGCACCACCTTTCTTTTATTTTTTTTTTCGTTCCCTTTTCTTCGCTCTCTGCCTTTGGGTTTAATGGCCTATGTAGATAAACGCACTTCGATTATTTGCTTAATCGATTTGCCTCTCGCGAAATCTGATCCCCATCCTTTTTTAATCATCCCCTCTCTCTGCCTTTTCCCGTGAGTAAAGGCAAGAGCTTGCGTGGCGTCCCGGGCTCCCCGTTAAGAATTCGGCGGGCGCGACATATGGGTAACGTGTGCCCTGGCGCTGTGTGGCCGATGGAGACGCTCATTTCGTGCTTTGGTTGGGAGCATCTGCGTAAAATCGTTTTTGTTTGCCGTTTGTCGGCGTGTAGGCGCTTTACGTGTTGGTACTGCTTTGGATTGCTGGCGATTTTGTTTCTTCTTTTTTCTTTTTTCTTTAAAAAGGTTATTACTTTTCTTTTTAAGAAAAAAATTTAAACTTATGTTATTGAACTTGTGATAGCAACAAATTTATCATTGTTCGAACGAATATTCTTTTGAACTAGGGACGAATATTACCCTGCTAAATATGTGGTCCTGATGATAACGTGATGCACACCCTTGATATCCATGTAGGGTTCACGTCATTGGCACCTGAACTTCTAATATGTGTTGAAGGTTGCAAATGCAAGCTTGTTTATATATCTTGTTATTTTTCACATATCTTATTATCCCAGACGGTATTTTTCACATATGTTATCTAATACAGAAAGTCCCACTTATGTAGTAGTTTACAAGAACGAATCAAAAGTTTATTTGCACTACAGATTAGTGTCGGGTGTTGGAGCTTCGAAGGATTTATTCATATGGTTCAAAATAACAATGAAGTCCACATCATAGTTACATAGGCATGTCTTTTAATCAAAAAATATAAGCATTTTGTTTGTTTATCGAACGAAAAGGGATGGTATCAAAATCTGAAGAAGTATAATCCCTTATATCAAGACTGAAAGACGAATAAAATACAGAAAGAAAATATCTAACTATTTTACTCATCTTCAACATCACCTCTTTAATTGATGTCAAATACCAAATATTTTAGGGACGAATTTTACCCTGCTAATATGTGCTCCTGATGATAATATGATGCACACCCCTGAGCTCAGGTGCCAATGACATGAACATATAGCAGCTCAGGTGCCAATTCACGCAGTCGATGGTTGTGCATTGGGCTGGATGTACATAGCAGTATACTACCTCCGTCCCATAATAGTTGTCGCTGTTGACTTTTGATCATCATGTTTGACCATTCGTCTTATTCAATTTTTTTTTACAAAATTAAAATAAATATGTCATGATTAAATTAATACTGATAAAAAACATATGATGAAGAAATAATTAATGTTTGCACGAAAAATTTAAATAAGATGAATGGTCAAACATAACAATCAAAAGTCAACAGCGACAACTATTTTGGGACGGAGGTAGTACTTTGCCTGGCCTTGCCAGTTTGGGATTGCTGCCTGCCGATCCTGGTGCAGAGTACTTTTGGTTTCCAGATCCTCGCTTCTGTCCACGGAATACTCCCTCTGTCCAGCAATATAAGGGATTGGAGGGACTTGGATTTGTCCACAATATAAGGGATTGAGAGGGATAAGTGGGGCCCACAAGTACAATTTTTTCCCCCTCTCCTCCTTCCCGGTCCACCGAATCCCATCCATCGGCTCGCGCCCCGCCGCCGCCACGCGCGGCTCGCCTCGCCCCCCTCCGCCGCCACGCGCACCCTCCCCTCCCTCCCCGTCCCCTCTTGCTCGCGCCAGTCGCCGCCTCGACCCCCTCCTCCCCCCCTCCCCCCCCCCGTCGGAGCTCGCTCCCGCGCCGCCGCCAGCTCCCCTCGCGCGGGGCAGCTCGCTCTCTGCCGCGCCGGGCGCACCCGCCGCCCGTCGCGCGCACTTGGAGAAGGACGGAGCCCGCGGGATCAGGGGCGGCGGGATCCTCTCCGCCTCCAGAATGCGCCCCGCTGCATCTCGTTGCCCGCCGCCGCATCTGCGGCTCACTCCACCGCGTCCCCTGCTCCGCCTCCAGCCTCATCTCCGGCCAGCCGCGCTTCTCGCCGCCCTCCCCTGCTCGCATCTCGCCGCTGCCCCCCGCGAGCAGCTCGCCCACGCCGCTCCGGGTGCCGCCCGCCGCCGCCAGCCCGTCGCCAGCGAGAAGGACGGGAAGGGGAGGCTGGAGGACGACGCCGACGAGGAGGAGGAGCTTCCCGACGACGAGGACGTGGTCGCCGATGCGCCGGAGGTGGATGTGCCGAGAAGGAGGAGGAGGCGCATGAGGTGGAGGAGGCGGGGGCGAGCTGGAGAGCCTGGAGGAGGCCGGGACCCGGGGCATGGAGAGAGAGAGGGAGAGAGGTAATGATGAGGGGTATTTTGGTCTTTGCACACTGCTGCTGTTTTTCTCGAGAAGCCCCTCGATCCTATACATATTGGGACGAAGGGAGTACTTTATGGCCGACTCACTGCCAGGTGACCGTACAAGAAACTACGGCACTGTACCACAAAGCAGGGAACCCTAGCAAATGTACTACTACAGTAAGCTTAGCCCGTGCCAGACGTACTGAAGCAAATTTCCGTACACCGTATATGCCAATAGCCTCACCATATGACTAGTCGTAGTGCAAAAGTTCGAGATTGATAGACAACTCGATCCAGGAGTAGTAAGCGTCTGTTTGGCAGCAGAATCGTTCCGAGCTTGGAACACCGCAAACATTTTTTTTTTTTTTTGCTGCGAGGGAGAAACAATTGAAGAGTGTTTCACACCAATTCGTTTCTTCATTACATCTTCATCCCTCTCGTCAAGTCTGAGTCTACCACGCGCCCGAAGCGCCGACCTTCTTCAAATCCTACCTTAAAAATGAGTTGTTCTTGGCTCCTAGATCATTCCTTCACTTCTCTGCTCGGATTCATGGCCGGAGCACCACTAACTGACTAATCTCCCACTCTCTTTGTTCTTTCGGGTTGAGTTTCATCGTGAGAAAAAAGATGAACATGTAGTAGGTTGGGCCTAGTGAGCTAAGATGCATACTACGTGGTTTTTATATTTTTTTAATGAAAACAATGACACAAAATAGAGGGTTAGATTCGTCAATCGCAAGCTTTTTTCCTGTTTTCAAAATCTAAATCCAGACAGACTGTCAAACAGTTTATTGAGAAATGTCACTATGTAAGACGAACGGTCAAAAATAAATAACGACAACAATTTTTTTTTAAAAAAAGAGAATACACAATAATCGTGATAAGTTTGGCGCCCTGGTTATACGTTTAGTCTGTGCAGTCTCAGGAGCTGACGGCCAGAGCGGGGCGGGAGCCATGCCGTCCGTGCTAAAGCGACCGTGCAGGACATGTCTAATTCACGCACGCGCGCGAGCGGGGCGCACGCGCGCGAGCACGCCCGCTCGCGCACGACGTTCGGACAGCAAAACGACAGCGCCGCGCCCATCGTCTTCCTCCTCTCGATTCACAGCCGATCACCCCTTCTCCTTCTTCTGCGGCGAGCCGCCTCCACGACCGACCACCTTCCTCGTCTCCAGCGGCTACCGCCGTCGGATCCACCGCCGCGCTAAATTCTACGAGCCCGCTCCTCCGCCGTTGTAAGGACCGTGTGACCGAGAGGTGGGGGGGGGGGGGGGGGGGGTGAATCGGGCACACTATGAACTAAAATTTTTTGCACTTCTAGCTACTCTTTCTAATTGCACAAGTAAATGATACATAACTAGAGAGTACATGTGTACTATGTGATAGTGATCAAACAAGGATAACCATGTGCTAGGACTTGTACATGCTAGGAGCAAGGTATACATAAGCATATAAGAACAACCTAGCATATGACAATATATAAGATAAACTCAACAAGTCCTACACATGCTAGTGTATAAGGTAAAAGCACTCAAGCATTCTAGCATTGTTGGTGGTTCTTATGCTCTACTAAATATTTCTATTCCGCAAGCGCACGGATCACCATTGTAGCACTTCACCATGGAGTATTCCAGGGTATCGTATTTATAATTTTCACAGGGAAGCTAGTAGAAAATTCCTCAAGGGTACTGTCTAAATCGATCGTATGTAAATCACGTCAAACATTGATAGTTTGATAAAGGTGGCACTCATGAAGTAACCCAGAAAAGAGTAATTAGCAGAAAGATTGGGAGGACAACGAGTAGAGAAAAAGGTTTCCTAAATATATCCATCCTAAGTATTTTATATTCAGCAATCTAATAATTTACAATATACACTCAAGATCATACAACAGTCATATCAATGTGCATCGGGGCACGGATGTGTCATAGTGATAGCCAAGGCCACCACTATAAGGAACCACCCACTATAATTATTCTAGACCCTGCTAGGTCCAACCCGGACGTGGTGGATTACAGAGACCGGTGCAGCTGTCACATACACTCGCGGCTACCATCCTCCGTGGGGTTGGGTGCAAACTCGCGTCTAGAATAATTCCTTGAACCATACAAGCAATCACTCTAAATAATCTACCCTTAACTAACAGGGCAGACCACCCATGCTCAATAAACTTAAGTGAATTGTTTACGCATAGACCAGCTGACAACTCACGAAAGTCTATCTTACACAGACGTGGATCCAACACAGAGATACTTCCGAAGTAATTACTCAGAGCAATAATATAAATTAAAAGAATTACTGAATTAAATAAATAAGAAGAGATATCCATAATAATATTTATTCAAAAGAAAGTAAAGATACAAGGAGCTTTACCGCACTTCCGAAGATGACTCCGGAACCCTGAGCAAAGCTCACACTCTAACTCTAACTCCCAACTAATACTAACACTAAACAAGAAGAGTAAATGGATTCTCCAATGAGGTGCGAATTGCTTCTGAGGCCGGGGGGTCCTATTTATAGCTTCTCCATGGCGGTGGGAACCCCCTGGCCGAAGCTGGAGAGGCGGCGCCGCTAAGGTCGGCCGGCCGGCCAGGTAGGGGGGCGGCCGGCCGTCCACTGCGTCGGTTCGCGACCGCCTTTTTCCTGGACGCTCCTGATCGCTTGGTGGAGTCGGTCCTGAGGTCGGTTTTCTCCTGGAGTCGGCAGAAATGGAGTAGGAGCCAAGTTTCGGCCCATTGTAGCCTATCTTCTAGAATGTGTGCTATTTCTTTATTTGGGCTTCAGTTGTTCTCAGTGCTGGGCTTCTTTGGAGCCTACTGGACGAAGATCGTCAACAAAAGTGCCAAGGGTGGCCGGCCGGCCTATGATTGGGCCGGCCGGCTGTGTTTCTGTCCACAGGCGCCTATTTCTTCTGTATTTACTCCTGCACTCATAAATCATCAAAAACTCGTGGAAACTTTATTAATAAATAAAACATTGCCGAATTATTGGTGATTTACCCTTTTATTTACCGATATGTTGACGGTAATTTAATGACTTAAATTAAACACCGTCAACAAACCCCCCAAGCTTAAACTTTGCTCGTTCCCCGAGCAAAATACAAACTTAGCAATCGGCGGATCAGGAGTTGCATCAATATTAATTTCCTGCAGGTGTCTGATATACAACAGCATACTCAAGACAGCGAGTAATCCATAAACCAGCACAATTTATTCATCAAGCATGCATATATCCAGTGGGGCTTATTGATTACTTTGTCATGTGACATTGAAAAGCAGAACAGCATTATTAGGTTTTCATTAAACACATTCTGCAAATAACAAGTCCAGAGTTTTTTTTTGCTGCATAAGAAAAATTCCAAGAATTCTCCTTTAAGTCTTTTGCACTTCCCCTTTTGTCTCTCTTTTGTGGAAGCTATTTCCTTTAAACTATCGCTCACAACCTAATGTTACATAAGATGGTTATTTTGGTGGAGCTTGGTTGGATGCGCATATCCTTCACATATATTTTGTAAGGTTAAAGGATGATCTCAAGGAACAGAGCAACTCTTCATAATCAGTCCAATGATAAATGTGGGAAGAGAAATCACTCATAAATTTTTCTGTCTTCTTGGCTCAAGAAATTTTTGAGGATGGCCACCACCTCTATAAAAATCTTTACTGCGCATTACGGGACCTCTATAAATTTTTTTTTTACTACTCCCGTAATGCAGAGTGTGAAGAAGATTTTTAGATGGCCTAAACAATAATTTTTGAATTTTCTTGAGCTCTTGAAGGAAGACAAAAGAATTTTTGAAGGATGAGTGGTAATGAATTTCTCATATTCCCAAAAGAAAGATGACTGACATAAAGAGAGCAGTGTTCCGAGAGATCAAATTTAACCGAACTCAATATATAAAAGATAGCTAAGAGCGAGGTTTGTGTTTATAAACTTTGCAGTATATGGCTCTGGTAGGTAATTGATTCCTCACAGGGAAAGTGTAAGACTTAAAAGGGTTTTAGTTGCAGCATTAATAAAGATTAAAACATCTCTGGACTATTATTGCAGAAACGTGCTAACTCAACCTAAAACAGCCATATCATGCAAGTCAATGCCTAGATTTGGTAAACCAGGTGCTACCCACACAGATATAGCAATACTAGAAGTGTGATCGTGCCAGATTACTTCTTACGCAACTATACATGGAATAGCAACTGCATAAAAGATACAAGTAGAAAACTAATAGAGCAGCTATTCATCATATCCTTTATGCGTGGGTAGAAAAATCAAGATTCGGCAACAACAAAGCAAACCCGAATTTTATTATTATTATTATTATTATTATTTTATTATTATTTTATTTTATATATTTTTTTAATATTTATATATATACTGCAGAACGGACGAACGGCCGATACAACTGACGGTCATGCGAGGTCGAGCAAGGCAAAAACAGACAATCAACATAAAACTCCGAGACTCCCCCCCCCCCCCCCTCCCCCCCTCAAGCTTAGGGCTTTGCAAGGCATAAGCTTGACCCAAATCTAGTGGTAAGAAGCTGTTCAGGGGTCCCACTCCCCCTGGGAAGGTGGGTCAAAGAAGGGAACAGAGCCAGTGTGCTGCTCAGGTGATGGCTGTGCCTCAGGCTGTGGTACGGGTTGGGGCCCGTACTGCTGCTGCTGGGACTGGGATGTATCAACGTTCAGGCCTGAGGCGATCTGCTGGCAGAGGTTATATGTGTCATCTATCCTACCGCCCTGGTAGTAGACCTGACCTTGGAGGTCACGAGGTTGGCGGTGTCATGCACGGCTTCTTGGAGCTGCGCAACTTCTTGCTCGAGGTACCAGTAGTTCCAGTTGGGTGCGAATCTAGCTGAGCGAGAGGATCCCATGTGTGGGTCACCCATAAATCGTGGAGCGTGAGAGCTCTGTGGTACGGGCCAGGCTGAAAGGATCAAGGGCACCGAGAGGGGGGGGGGGGGGTGAATCGGTGTGTCAACAATTTCTCCCAAACGTACTTTAGGCGTGAAGCTAGCAAGACTAGATATGGTGATAACAAAAGCAAGCGATGCGCGCACACAATCTAGTCTATGCAACAAGCAACACCCTAGCAAGAAATTCTACCAAGTAGTAAAGAGACAACCTATCATGCAATTCTACTAGCACATAGAAGTAAATGCGGAAGCGTAAAATGCTAGTATGTAAAGGAGATAAGGATAGGAATGCTCATGATTTTTCCCGTGGTCTCGGAAGGGTGGCGCCTTCCCTACTCCACGTTGGGTCACTCCCGCCGGAGTCTCGACCCCGTCCCTCCGCTCGAAGGCGATCCCTCCTAGAGCACACTTCACCCTCCGAGTGAAGTCGCGGGCACGTCCCGCCGGGCTCGATCCCGGGTACTCTTCCGGAGGTAAGGCTCCGCACGTGATGCGTGCCAAAGGGCGCTCCACTAGTGATGCTTCTTTCGCACGGGAAGCTCCAAGACCGTGTACAAACTTGTGTTAGCTTCCACAATCTCCTTGGACAGCTCAACACCAACGCCTAACCGGTCTAGGCCTCGCCATAGACCAAGAGTAACAAACCGAAGTGACTCTCTCAAGCTCACACTAGCCTAGAGATCAAGTGGATGCAATTGCTACTCTCTCAAGCACTAGGATCACTCCAAATCCTTCACAAGTGCTTCTCTCCCTTGCTCTTGGCTTCCTCTGAGTTTCCTGCACTCCAACAATGGCCAAGAGACCCCTCAAGGGGCGGGCAACCAACTATATATAGGCTACCAACCCAAAACTAGCCGTTGCCCAAAAGTGCCCTGCGAAACTAGAGACTGTACAAAGGACCGTACTGTCCGTCTCTTCTAGACCGTATTGTCCGGTCTCTATTTCCAGGCGCATCTCCATCTTCTTCTTCATCTCCAATGAAGACCGTACTGTCCGGTCCCTAGGACCGTACCATCCGTCGATTGTCCGGTCTTCATTTCTTCCACTTCCAGAAACTCCATCTTCTCTGTCTGGAAATCCACTGATGACCGTACTGTCCGGTCTCCTTGACCGTACCATACGGTCCATTGTCCGGTCTTCATTTTCTCAGCATCCCGAGACTTCTCTTCTCTGTCTGGATCTTCAATGAAGACCGTACCATACGGTCCCTAGGACCGTACTGTCCGATCTCTTCGGCATAAGCTGAAAACTTGATCCACTTCTTGATCCTTGCTTCCAACTTCTCCAAACTTGGTTCCTCTTCTTCTCTTCAGCCACCCTAGCCCTCAAGAGACTCACAATGCATCCATTTGATCTCTAACCTAGTGTGCTCTAAGAGAACCAATTCGATCCCTCTTGATAGTCCGGTTTTTCCTATGGACTCAAGCTAACATCTAACCAAGCAACACTCGCTTGGATCTAGCATGTCCTTAGCCTTGATCCATTTCTTCTCCGCGACTTCATCAAGTTCTCGATCCGAATTGTCGAGGCAACCAATCACCAAGTCGTCGATAAATAGAGTATGTGAGACGACGCTTCATTGACATGACCATTTGAATATCCTACAAGGAGATGTTAGTCACATCAATAAGGTCACCCAATCACCAAAACATTCATACCTTTGGGGTTTCCAAACTCCAATGGTCATGAAGCTTACAATCTCCCCCTTTTTGGTGATTGGTGACAACACATATCATAAGATAGAGAAAGTAAAGCGCAAGAGTGATCGATAAGATAGGATATGAAATGAAGAACAAGTAAAACGGAGAACAAGGTAGTCATAGCTCAAAAGGTATCACCTGCAAATAGAGTTAGAGCATATGGGTGATATATACGGAATAAAAGCATGAGTTATGACCACAACTCTGTGATGATGAGTTTATAAGATATTCCTGCAAAAGCAAGTGAGTGCACATATCATCACAGAAAGAGGAAACCTGGCAAGATAGATAAAAATAAGCGCATCCAGGTAAACATACACAAACTCAGAGCAAAGGATCATAGCAATATATCAGAGACAGAGCAATATGCAAGATATATAGATAACGAGCAAGTGTATGTAAATGAAACCAAGTGCATTCTTGATGAGCTAAACACAAGCAAAAGCAAATCAAGCTCAACAAGAACCACGAAGAACCAAAAGAATATACAATGAAGTACCAAAAGATCTCCCCCTGGACAAAAGCTGTCTCACACTCTCCCTGAACACAAGATCACTCCACTACTCCCCCTAGATCTATACAAGATCTCTCTATCTCTCTCCCCCTTTGGCACAAAGACCAAAAAGAAGAAAGAAGAGAAAACTGCTGTCCTACGCGTCGGCGGCTGGAGGAGGTGCAGTGGTGGCAGGTGCTGAAGAACTAGTAGAAGGCTGAGCACTGTCCTGCTGCTGCTGAGTGGGTGGCACTGGAGGTGTCCAAGTCCAAGTCCGTGGCATCCCCAACGACTCCTGAGGCTGAAAGAGAGGAGTGAACGGCACAAGCTGCCTGTGAGCCATCCCAGAAGAGTCTGTCTGAAGTAGGGTCTGCTCAAGCTGTGTCACATGCTCAACTACCTCTGAGTCTGAAGCTGAGTGGACTGAAGGAGTAGGTGAGCGACTGGGAGTCCAAGTGAAACTACCAGTAGGTGAGGGTGCCTTGGCCGGTGGATCCTGGCCTGAAGTGAGTGCCTTATCTATCTCCTCACGAGTGTAGCCAAAGTCAGTGAGATCCACTGAGTGCTCAACAACTCGAGGCGAAGGGGGTGTCCTGGGAGACTCTGTCTGCTCCACTGCTGCTGTCTCAGCTGTAGTAGTCACGACCTCTGCCTGTGAAGCTGTAAGAACTGAGTCTGTCTGCACTGAAGCGGTCTGTGCTACTGTGTCGAAGTCAAGTGTACGAGCTGGCAGTGGTGACACAAAGAAGGGACTCGTCAGCTGAAGCGGTGAGAAGCTCGGAGCTGTAGTAGCTAGTAGGGCTGACGGAGTCATGGAGAGGCCTGGTGAAGAAAGGTACTGGTGTGAGGGTCCTGCCTCTCCTGCCAAACCAGCAAACGTGGACGTCGACGGCCCCACCGTAGGTGCACCAGCAGGTGAGTTGGGAGCCGTGAGTAAGGTGCTGAAGTACTGTCCCTGGCTGGAAGACTGTCCTCCCTGTGTCTGAGCAAACTGCTGCTGCTATAGCTGCTGAAGCTGCTGAAACTGAACTGTATCTGGTGGCAGCACACCTGGGAGAGTGATAGGAGCGAAAGACGGGAGACCTGGCAGTGCCTGTCCGAAAAGACGAAGAGTCTGAGCGATCGCCTCAAACCTGTGAACAACGAAAACATGCCAGAAGCCATCTCCCTCTGAGTGAGTACTACACTGTCTAGCATCTGTCTATCTCTCTCCCTATCCTCTCGCTGACTCTGGAGCTCTCTACGGATAGCTGCAAGCTCTGCACGAAGTACTGAGTCTGTCTGAGCTGGAGCTGTAGCTGAAGCTGAAGGTCCTGCTCTAGAGTCCGGTGTCACGTCCTTAGGAATGGACTCCATCTGGCTACCTGTCTGAATATGCTGCTCTGTCTCGGTAGCCGTGTCACCTAGGCCCTGTGAAGAACTCCCCTGCGAAGCTGACTCCCGGGCAGCAACCCGTCTGTCGGAGGCAGGCAAGGGTGTGTACGCTGTGGTCACCTTGGGCAGCTCATCATAGTCCTCCTGAGATAACAACTGTAGCCTCCTCAGTATGTAGCAAAGCGAAGGCTAAGTGTCTAGCAGCTATGCTCTCTGCAATGACGTCCTCCATCTGGCTCAGTATCAAATCCACCAAGTCAAAACCTCTGTGCCTCAGCATCAGCATGACGACCCACTGTGAAAGTATAGAGAACTGGTCCCTGTATCCACTCCTCGGCACAATAGTCCTGCTAAGAATGCTCCTGAGAACTCTGCCCTCATGTGTCAGTCTGGTGTGAGCTCGGCTGAAGTTCTCCGGGTGAGGTGGAGGGAAAGCAATGCTCATATCCTCATCAGACGGTAGGTGTCCCCCAAGAGGTCTGCGGGGAGGCTCCATCCCTGGGTGAGCAAGTGGAAACACCCTAGTCTCGTGCTGAACAGTCTCTAGGGCCTCTACGAGGTTCTCCCTCGTCACTCTGTGGGGCTGCCCTCTGAGCATGAACCATATAGCAGACCGATCTGGAGCAATCCACAGAGAAGCATAGAAATCTATCACTGTATCATAATCCCAACGCATCTGAGTGGTGATGATCTCCTCGAGGCCCGGGATATAGGTCAAGTGCTGTGTGAAGTCTGTCCCGGCACCTCTGCTGGCAGCCTGTATGCTGCAGTGCTGGTGAGTGACAAAGAGCTTGTCAGCTCCACCAGTCCGTAGTCAGCTCCTCAGACCAGCTGCTATCCTCTGCTGTAGTAAGGTCCAGAAGCGACCTCCTGCCTGTGGGTCCCTCCTGGCAGGTACCCAAGTCTCCTCACTGACTCTCCTGAACTTCTTGAGGACGGGGCCTGGCAGCCTGAGTGCGTCCTCAGCAAGCACGTCCCTGAGAGTAGCAGTTCTGTCAAGAGCACAGAACTTCACGGCCATCCTCTGCCTGTCACCCTCGGTGACCTCGGGGGGTCCGTCACCGGAGTGGGAACTCTCCTCTGCCTCTGACTCTGGCTGCTCCTGCGCGGTCCTCGACGTACCAACCTCACGGATGGACGGAGTCCGCTGCACTGTGACTCTGGCCCTGGTAGACCTCCTCAGAGTCTCCCCCTGTCCTCCTGCAGGTGGGTCCCTGATCCGAAACCCTGTGTCTCTGCCAGTAGGTAAGTCAATATCTGCTGCCCTGAGGGCACGATCCCACTCTGGATCACCTGTCCGCTGCTTCTTCTTCTTGGGCTGTGGATCTGGAGCCTTGGCCTTTCCCTTATCTCTGTCACCTCTGCCCCTGCCTCTGCCTCTGCCAGAACCTCCTGCCATAACTGCTGACTGGTGCTGCAGACTAGATAGGGCGAGTGAGCTTGGCCCACCAACCCGTCCACTGACGGCTGACTGCCAAAGATAGGACTAAGGGCTTGGCCCTCAATCCATCCACTGTCTCTGCTCTGCTGTCAACTGCCCACTGTCCGCTGACCACTGCCACTGCACGATAAGAATAAGACAGGGTATATGAGTATAGAATAACCTACTATAATCTACAAGCAAGAATCGTAGGTAAGCGCATAAATCTATATGAAGTCCTAGCGCAGAGGTAAAGGACACAATGCCGGCAAATATGCAAGGGGGAACTACGGCATTGTCGATTTTCGGTGGAGATCGACTAGTGTACATAGATCATAAGCAATAGACACAATGTACCACTAATCGAGGAATGTACTAAGTGTCGAGCTAGTAGATGGTATGGAATCGGAAATCGACACAAAGCGACCAACATGTCATAGATAAATGAGGTATACAGCTCGAACACTATGACACGCTGACCAATTCGACCTAGATTGCGAGGCAATATAACCAGTACATACCAAAAAGCAATAAAGGATCGAATTTTGGATGATTTTCTAGGGATTTTTGATCGATGAAGGAATTGAATAGCTCAAACCCTAGAATGGAATCGGATTGGCTACTGTGCGGTTCATGATTATCAGTGGCTCACCGAAACTGAAGAAACGACGATGATCGTCGGAGTGGAGGACTTGGGCTCGGTGAGTCGCCGGGGAGGACTTCCTCACGCGCGAAGATGAGCAACAGCTCGGGGCGCGAATGAGTGGAGAAGCTCCTCTGCTGAGCACGTCGGCAGCGCTGCCGTCGTCCTCAGGTCCGGTCGGCGGCACGCGGCGAGGTGGTGCGGCGGCGGCTCGGCGAAGTGGTGGCACGGCGCTAGGGTTTGCAGGGCGCAAGCGCGGGCGCGTGTGCGTGGAGGAGCAGGCGGCGCGCGGTGGTGATGGTGCACGTCGGCGGCGAGCTCGACGGCAACTGCTTGGCGGTGGCGCGCGCGGGGGCGAGAGCGGTGGCGGGAGCAGTGGGCGCGGTGAACGGCGGCGGTGATTGAGAACGATGCACAGTAACTCATCGAAATCCCGTTAGAATAGGTTAAGTTTGAATCGACGGTCAGGATCGATCCAACACTGAAACAACGGATGAGATTGAAACTTTCTCCCGATGAAGTTAACCAGACCGTATGGTACGGTCCTAGAGATCGTATTGTACGGTCTCCTTTTCCACCCTGACAGATAGCTATAGAGATCGTATTGTACGGTCTAGAGGACCGCATTGTCCGGTCTCCTTTCTGCCTCAGGTTTCAAGGATCTCGTGCAAAAGCACACCGTATTGTACGGTCCCTATGACCGTATTGTACGGTCCGGTCCAGAAAAGCTGATTCTCAAGGAATTTCCTTCTAAGTCCAAGTTCCTCACACAAAAACCAAATAAACACCAAACATGGACTAGAAGGGGAACTCTCAAACACTCCTTTGAAAATAAACCAATATAGGTTGCGCATAGGCTTATAGTAATTTTTTAATCGGCAAATAAGAAGCAACCAATAAGAACCAAAAGAGATAAAACCAAAAGAGGGGTATGTATGAGTCCTTTGCCTATGATCCGTGCAAGTAGATTTAACCTTGAGGATCATTTAGCAAGACTCAATGGGCATGAAGCGCAAATCTTTTTTTTAGTCACACTTCTATGAGATGTGAGATCATATTACGAATGAAGCACTTCCTCATAGTGTGACAACTCCTTTGTGATTTCCTATATGCAATGCATGAGACAAGCATATCATACAAATGCAAGAGAAAGTAAATATGCCATGTGATATGCAAGCAAAGTTAAGACAACGCATAAAGGAAACCTACTCAAGGTCAAGTTTGAGCCTCTCTCAAGCTTACTCACTATGAGCCAAACCTTGCCTTGAGTCCATCGGTCCACCAACTCAAGCATCCCCCATGCTCATAGCTATCTTGAGAAAGTTAGACCTTGAACTAATTTTTTTGTTCTTTTCTTTTAGTTATTTACATATGCATGGATGCAAACATACTAGTTCACAAAGGAGCACCTAGCTACCATGCAAGCAAATGCAAGAAAAGAAACTACTATGATACAAGTTACCTCCTTGAAGAGTAGATTTTCGATGAAGCACTCGAAGCTTGTGGTGGACGTTCATGAGTTGTCGTTGCGGCGCACGGTCCACCACCATCACCCTTCTAAGTCTTGTTCTTGGGAGCCCACTCGCACTTGGTTGGCCTCTCAAGGTCAACTATGCATTTGGGCACCCAAATCTTCCTCATCATCCTCCTCTTGTCGGGTGATCCAAGAGCCTTTGCCTTCACCTTGCCTTTCTTGTCCCTAAAGAGCTTGTAGTGTGTATTTCCATGGAACAAGTTAGCGTTAGGCAAAACCTTGGAACTTCTCACCTTGGGACAATTCTTGCTAGTGTGGCCGTCACGGCAACACTTCTCACAATAGTAGTCGTCCGCCATGAGGGGGACTACCCAAGGTGGAATGTCCTCGTCCTTGCCGATGAGGTTGATGGCGGCGGGGTAGGAGCCGAGTCCCTTGTGCCCGGGGTTGTTCACAAGGTTCCGACCAAGTATCTCCTTATGTATGGTCCTTCCCCTCGTGAGCCTCTCGAACCCGTCCATCACCGAAGCTCTCTCCTCCTTGAGTTGATGATATTCCTTCAAAATGTTCTCATCAAGAGAGATGCTCTCAAGAGAGGGAGTTAGTCCATCACAAGTAATATATGAAGAATCGGAAATGGATGAACTAGAAGAAGAAGTGTTACACTTTTCGAGGAGGGATTGATGTTCTTCCTCAAGAACCTTGAACTTGCCGTTGAGCCTCATGTGTTCAACCTTGAGCTTGTCATAGCTTTCATCCAAGGTCATGAGCGAAGTGGAAAGGTGCTTGATCTCATCCTCTAGTAACTTGGACTTCTCCTTGAGCTTCATGTGGTCTTCCTCAAGCTTGTCATAGTCCTCGTCAAGAGCCTTGTGAGAGATGGATAAGTCTCTAAGTTCACCCTCAAGTTGACGAACTCGGAACGCGGCCACTTCATGTTCCTTCTCCAACCGAGCAATGGTCTTGTCCTTCTTCATGATCATCTTGCCGGTTAGGAGAATGCTATCCAAGAGTTCCTCATATGTGGGCTTATCCTCCTCACCAAACTCTTCATCGGACTCGCTCTTCTCATCCTCACTACTATCATCATCTTTGGCCATCAAGCAAGTCGGTGGTGGAGGTAGAGTCTCGGAGATGTTGGTGAGAGCTATGCCGGCCATCTTCTTTCCCTTGGAGGATGAGTCATCACTTTCTTCTTCATCACTATCATCATCCGAAGCCCACTCTCCAACATAGAGTCCCTTGCGAGATGATCTTCTCTTGTCTTTGCCTCTAGAGCTTTCCTTCTTGACAAACCTCTTCCTTGCCTTGTACTTGCTTCTAGGGTCTTCTTCTTCATCATCGCTTGACTCTTGAGTCTTCTTCTTGCTCTTCTTGATTGGCTTCGGACATTCCTTGGCAAAGTGACCCTTCTCCCCACAATTGTAGCACTCGGCATCTTTCTTGTTGATGAATCTTCTCTTGAAGAAGTTGCTTCTCTTCATGAGGAGTGCTAGATCATTGGGATGAAGTTGCAACAAGTCTTCAACGTCTTCTTCAAGCTCTTCATCACTTGAATCTTGAGTCACCATCTTCTTCATCTTCTTGCTTGACCCCTCGGATGCAAAAGCAAGATTCTTGGAGGGCTTCTCATCAAGCTTCTTATCGAGGTTGTAGCTCTCGAAGGCGGTGATCTTCCCAAGTAGCTTGTGGGTTGTGAGGGCTTGAATGTCGGTGTTGAAGAGACATGTGATGAGTGCTCCATATTTCTCCCTTGGGAGAATCCTCAAGATCTTCCGCACAAGGTCACCATCATCAATCTTGTCCTTCACACCGAGAGAGTTGATATCCTCTACAAGCACATTCAAGCGAGAGTAAGTGTCATTGATTAGCTCATTTGAAGACATGGCAAAGTCATCATATTTGTTCTTTAGCACATAGTATCTTTCCTCTTTCACGTCCTTGGAACCCTCATGAATTTGTTGAATTTGAGTCCATACTTCATGAGCGGTACCCGCGGACTTGACTCGAGCAAAGACCTCTTTAGTGATAGCTTCAAACAAGGCATTTTTAGCTTTAGCATTTGCCTTTGCGAGATTCACATCAAGAGTACCAATGGGAGTCCTTAGAGAGACACCGGAACTTGTCACCTCCCATGCGATGGGGTCGAGAGCCTCGAGGTAAGCTTGCATGCGAGCTTTCCAATAGGCATAGTCGGTCCCATCGAACGGGGACGGCCCATGATCTCTCGGCATCCTTACTCAAGGCGGTTAAGCCCTATTTGAGCAACGAGGCTCTGATACCACTTGAAAGGATCAAGGGCACCGAGAGGGGGGGGTGAATCGGTGTGTCAACAATTTCTCCCAAACGTACTTTAGGCGTGAAGCTAGCAAGACTAGATATGGTGATAACAAAAGCAAGCGATGCGCGCACACAATCTAGTCTATGCAACAAGCAACACCCTAGCAAGAAATTCTACCAAGTAGTAAAGAGACAACCTATCATGCAATTCTACTAGCACATAGAAGTAAATGCGGAAGCGTAAATGCTAGTATGTAAAGGAGATAAGGATAGGAATGCTCATGATTTTTCCCGTGGTCTCGGAAGGGTGGCGCCTTCCCCTACTCCACGTTGGGTCACTCCCGCCGGAGTCTCGACCCCGTCCCTCCGCTCGAAGGCGATCCCTCCTAGAGCACACTTCACCCTCCGAGTGAAGTCGCGGGCACGTCCCGCCGGGCTCGATCCCGGGTACTCTTCCGGAGGTAAGGCTCCGCACGTGATGCGTGCCAAAGGGCGCTCCACTAGTGATGCTTCTTTCGCACGGGAAGCTCCAAGACCGTGTACAAACTTGTGTTAGCTTCCACAATCTCCTTGGACAGCTCAACACCAACGCCTAACCGGTCTAGGCCTCGCCATAGACCAAGAGTAACAAACCGAAGTGACTCTCTCAAGCTCACACTAGCCTAGAGATCAAGTGGATGCAATTGCTACTCTCTCAAGCACTAGGATCACTCCAAATCCTTCACAAGTGCTTCTCTCCCTTGCTCTTGGCTTCCTCTGAGTTTCCTGCACTCCAACAATGGCCAAGAGACCCCTCAAGGGGCGGGCAACCAACTATATATAGGCTACCAACCCAAAACTAGCCGTTGCCCAAAAGTGCCCTGCGAAACTAGAGACTGTACAAAGGACCGTACTGTCCGGTCTCTTCCAGACCGTATTGTCCGGTCTCTATTTCCAGGCGCATCTCCATCTTCTTCTTCATCTCCAATGAAGACCGTACTGTCCGGTCCCTAGGACCGTACCATCCGGTCGATTGTCCGGCATTTCTTCCACTTCCAGAAACTCCATCTTCTCTGTCTGGAAATCCACTGATGACCGTACTGTCCGGTCTCCTTGACCGTACCATACGGTCCATTGTCCGGTCTTCATTTTCTCAGCATCCCGAGACTTCTCTTCTCTGTCTGGATCTTCAATGAAGACCGTACCATACGGTCCCTAGGACCGTACTGTCCGATCTCTTCGGCATAAGCTGAAAACTTGATCCACTTCTTGATCCTTGCTTCCAACTTCTCCAAACTTGGTTCCTCTTCTTCTCTTCAGCCACCCTAGCCCTCAAGAGACTCACAATGCATCCATTTGATCTCTAACCTAGTGTGCTCTAAGAGAACCAATTCGATCCCTCTTGATAGTCCGGTTTTTCCTATGGACTCAAGCTAACATCTAACCAAGCAACACTCGCTTGGATCTAGCATGTCCTTAGCCTTGATCCATTTCTTCTCCGCGACTTCATCAAGTTCTCGATCCGAATTGTCGAGGCAACCAATCACCAAGTCGTCGATAAATAGAGTATGTGAGACGACGCTTCATTGACATGACCATTTGAATATCCTACAAGGAGATGTTAGTCACATCAATAAGGTCACCCAATCACCAAAACATTCATACCTTTGGGGTTTCCAAACTCCAATGGTCATGAAGCTTACACAGGCTGAAACTGCACTCCCGGCTGAAACTGTACTCCCCCAGCGGCTGCATGGCCACCGGGAGGATAGTGGAACTGGTGAATCCCCTGCACACCTTGTGGGGGCGGCCAAGCAGGTGAGTCGCTGCGTGTGTCTGGGTCGCCTGAGTGGTGTGACCCTGAGCTCTCAGCTCTGGGTGCAGCAGAAGGTGCGGCGGAAGGTCTAACTGAAGGTCCGGCAGAGGGTCCAGCAGAGGGTACAGCAGAGGGTCCAGCGGTGGTTCCTGCATTCCTGGCTCTGAGCCGGGTCACAGGTCCCTCGGCTACGCTGTGGCGAGCTGGCTCGGCTATCCTCAGGTCAATGGTTAAGCTTTTTGTGTGGTAGAGTCCTAGCCTCGGCTCTGGCAGCTCAATCTCTGTGCTATACCCATGGTAAACCATGCGGTAGCGCCCCTCAGCTATTCTATTGATCATGTGGGCTTGGCGAAAGTGATCGAACCCAATTAACACTTGGGTCCCAGGCAAGAAAGCTACTCGTGCTTGGTTCAACATCCCTAAGCCTCGTGCAATTCTAGTGATGTATGACGCGAACAAGATAGGGGCACTTGAAGTAAACGTCACACCCAACCAATGATTAAGCACATGAAGCAAAGGGTTGATTTTAGTCTTCTTTACCATAGCATATAGGTAGCACAGATCAATTCTGGTGACAGCGCTATTCTCATAACGGGGTGACAAGACGAAACCACACCAACGATGCAAGATTCTAAGGGAAGGGTTATGAATTTCACCAGTGCGGCGGTGTACTCCGTTTTCCCCAGAAATTTTAATCCAGAAGGTGAGTTCGTTAAAGCCTTTAAGTTTGTCTAGAGCTGTCTGCCCACTACGCTCGAAGCCCAACAAATCACTCATGTCATTAAACGGCAAGTCAAACTCCTGATTAAACAAGCGAAACTGTATTCGTGTACGTGCTATGGTTTTATCAGGAACAATTTGCAGGGTGACCAAAAACTCAATAGAAAGCCACTTCGCACGTAGCTCAAAGGTATTAGAGAAGTCAGTAAGGCCAGTGTACCTGAGAGCTTGGTCGAAATCTTCTTTGATGCCGATGTCGGTGAGGAATTGAGGGTCGAAAACACGTGAGTGTTGAAACTCACGGTCTCTTAACCAGCGATGCGGTTCCTTTCATCCTCGTTGCATGCCACAATGTGCTGCTCGTGCTCCATATAGCGCACGATTGAGCCAACCGGCTCCACATTCAGTGGTTCCGGTGGTTGCTGTGTTCCAGCATCGGACCCAGAGTGTGAGCTGCTGCCACGACTCTTGCTACTAACCTTCCTCTTGAGCGAAGTGAAGAAGCTCATAGTGACCTGCACAAATAATTAGACAGCAAATACCCGAAGGGAATAGTGAATAAAAAATTAGCGAGTTAGCTGTCCAAAGGTTAGTCGTTCAGGGGTTAGCCGTCGAAAGTGGGGTTTATTAAGACCACCACTCAGCAGTAAGAAAGCAGAAAAACTCACACATTATTATTTTATTATATATTTTTTTAATTTTTATCGTCACCTAATTATCACTAATTGCTTGATTAGGAGGTTTTAAACAAGGGAGGAAGAAGAACTCGTCGAGCTGTGGTGCGGGAAAATATGGAGGCGTCGGCCTCCATTTATGGGCGCGCGCGGGCGCCGAGGCGAGGCCGGGAGTGGCCGGCCGGCGGACACGGCTGGCCGGCCGGCGGGACCCGGCGTCACTTCACGACGGACGGCAGCGGTGGAGGAGTGGCGTCGGGTGGAGAGCCGAGGTGCGCCTTTCGGTGCACATACTCGCACAGGGTGGAGGATGGGACGCCGTCCTCCATTGTCGACGATTTTTCCTCCATCCACGCGAATGCCTGAGGCATTCGAGCATGCTACGACGTAGGGGAGCAGGTGAGGCAGGCGTAGGGCGTCGGTGGCACTCGGCGGCGACCGGAGGTGGCCGGCCGGTGGGTCCGGCGGGCCGGCCGGCGGGTCCAAGTGCCCACTTTGCTTCTTCTTTTTCCTGCGCGTAATGCTTCACCTGTTCGTCCCCTGCAGCTCCTTTGTCCAAAGCAAAGTGATGACAGGTGGGGTTGGCCGGGCCCGGAAGGGGTCCCGGTCAAACCAAAAATCGAGTTTTTATTTATTTATTTATTTAATGCGCTACGCATAATTAAGATATAAAATTAAATTTTATTCCATGGATAACGACGGTTTAAATCCTCCCGTCAGAGGTGAGTTAGCGTCTAGGATTAAAGTTATTTCGGAAATTTCCTAACGGCCTTGACGCTTCTACTTTTGTCCAGCGGTCGAGCGTTGACATCTTGAAATTTTCCGTGTGGACAAAATCTTCCGCACTTTCTTAGCGAGAGCTGTCTTGGGTTCTTTTTTCTTCGGGACGGTCTTCTTCGGCTCTCTCTTTTTCGGAGTGCGGGTTTTCTTTGGTTTCTCCTCTTTCTTGGGAACCTCCTTGTTTATTTCGCCCGTTATCGTCACTCTTCCATTCGTCAATTTCGGAGGGGCGTACGGGGGCTTCTCGATGAATTGATAACAGAAGGTATCTCCCCATTTGTTGGTCATTGTACCAACGCATATTCTTCCTGGAGGCATGGCAGGGGTTTTTGCAACTTCTGACTTCCCTGCGGGTGTTCCCTCTGGCCTCACAACTTTCCGCGAAATAATCGCCATGGCAGTTACGTTTTTATCTTTTCCTCACGATAGGATTTTTCTTTTATTTTCACAAGAGGGGTCAAGATTAAACGATCATGCGTGTGATAGGTTCGTGATAAACAAACGAGATCAAGGCAGCATTTAAATAGAAACAGGAAATTTTCTAGCTAAGCTTCCCCGGCAACGGCGCCAGAAATGCTTGTTGGTGGTTCTTATGCTCTACTAAATATTTCTATTCCGTAAGCGCACGGATCACCATTGTAGCATGGAGTATTCCAGGGTATCGTATTTATAATTTCCACAGGGAAGCTAGTAGAAAATTCCTCAAGGGTACTGTCTAAATCGATCGTATGTAAATCACGTCAAACATTGATAGTTTGATAAAGGTGGCACTCATGAAGTAACCCAGAAAAGAGTAATTAGCAGAAAGATTGGGAGGACAACGAGTAGAGAAAAAGGTTTCCTAAAATATATCCATCCTAAGTATTTTATATTCAGCAATCTAATAATTTACAATTATACACTCAAGATCATACAACAGTCATATCAATGTGCATCGGGGCACGGATGTGTCATAGTGATAGCCAAGGCCACCACTATAAGGAACCACCCGCTATAATTAAGACCCTGCTAGATCCAACCCGGACGTGGTGGATTACAGAGACCGGTGCAGCTGTCACATACACTCGCGGCTACCATCCTCCGTGGGGTTGGGTGCAAACTCGCGTCTAGAATAATTCCTTGAACCATACAAGCAATCACTCTAAATAATCTACCCTTAGCTAACAGGGCAGACCACCCATGCTCAATAAACTTAAGTGAATTGTTTACGCATAGACCAGCTGACAACTCACGAAAGTCTATCTTACACAGACGTGGATCCAACACAGAGATACTTCCGAAGTAATTACTCAGAGCAATAATATAAATTAAAAGAATTACTGAATTAAATAAATAAGAAGAGATATCCATAATAATATTTATTCAAAAGAAAGTAAAGATACAAGGAGCTTTACCGCACTTCCGAAGATGACTCCGGAACCCTGAGCAAAGCTCACACTCTAACTCTAACTCCCAACTAATACTAACACTAAACAAGAAGAGTAAATGGATTCTCCAATGAGGTGCGAATTGCTTCTGAGGCCGGGGGGGTCCTATTTATAGCTTCTCCATGGCGATGGGAACCCCCTGGCCGAAGCTGGAGAGGCGGCGCCGCTAAGGTCGGCCGGCCGGCCAGGTAGGGGGGCCGGCCGGCCGTCCACTGCGTCGGTTCGCGACCGTCTTTTTCCTGGACGCTCCTGATCGCTTGGTGGAGTCGGTCCTGAGGTCGGTTTTCTCCTGGAGTCGGCAGAAATGGAGTAGGAGCCAAGTTTCGGCCCATTGTAGCCCATCTTCTAGAATGTTTGCTATTTCTTTATTTGGGCTTCAGTTGTTCTCAGTGCTAGGCTTCTTTGGAGCCTACTGGACGAAGATCGTCAACAAAAGGTGCCAAGGGTGGCCGGCCGGCCTATGATTGGGCCGGCCGGCCTGTGTTTCTGTCCACAGTCGCCTATTTCTTCTGTATTTACTCCTGCACTCATAAATCATCCAAAACTCGTGGAACTTTATTAATAAATAAAACATTGCCGAATTATTGGTGATTTACCCTTTTATTTACCGATATGTTGACGGTAATTTAATGACTTAAACACCGTCAACAAGCATGCAAACGGATAACACATAGCGAAGCTCAAGCTAGTGATCAAGATAACACGATATATACAACATAAGCATAACAAGATCACTAGATGGTGTCAAGCAAGAGCATAAAGGTATAAACAAGTAAGTACACATGTATAACAAGCAAGGCACATATCACTAGAGATAACAAGGAGCTAGCACACGAAAACAATCGCTAAGCAATCACATGATAAACACAAGATCTACTACATGCATATAAGATAAACAAGATAATAAAATGCAAATAGTAGAGAGTAAGAGTAAGAGATTGCTCATCGATTTTTCCCGTGGTATCGGAAGGATGGCGCCTTCCCCTAGTCCACGTTAGGTCACTCCCGCCGGAGTCTCGACCCCGTCTCTCCGCTCGATGGCGATCCCTTCTAGAGCACACTCCACTCTTCAAGCGGTGATGTCCCCCAAGAGCACGCTTCACTCCTCGAGTGAAGTCACGGGCTTCACCCCGCCGCACACCGGCAATGCTCTCCTCCTTAGGACCATCCACCACTTCTTGAGTGAAGTCACGGGCACGTCCCGCCGGGTTTCTCCCGGGTACTCATCCGAAAGTAAGGCTCCGTACTTGATGCGTGCCAAAAAGAGCTCCACTAGTGTGATGCTTCTTTCGCACGGGAAGCTCCAAGACTGTGTACAAACTTGTGTCGGCTTCCACACTCTCTTTGGCAAACTCAACACCGACGCCTAACCGGTCTAGGCCTTGCCATAGACCAAGGGTAACAAACCAAGACCGCATCGCTATGACCACACTAGTCTTAGAGGTGGATGGATGCTCTCAACCATCTCAAGCACTAAACTTTCTTCTCCAAATCTTCTCTATGTGCTTCTCCTCTCTCTTAAGCACCAAGATTTCTCTCTAAAACTTCTCCATGTGCTTCTCTTGCATCCTCTTGGCTCCCTCTATGTTTTCCGGCTAGTAGCAATGGCCAAAGGCACCCTCAAGGGGCGAGCAACCAACTATTTATAGGCCTCCAACCCAAAACTAGCCGTTGCTTCAAAGTGGTCTGCCAACTGGATCACCGTATGATACCACCGTATGATCCTGTGACCTATATCTGAGTCACCGTATGATACCACCGTATGATCCTGTGACCTATATCTGAGTCACTGTATGATGCACCGTATGATATCACTGTATGATACAACGGTTCCAGAAACATTTCTCACTTGGTCCTCCATACTCACCGTATGATACCATGACCTTCACCGTATAATACAGTGACTCCATAGATCCTGTCCTACTAGACTCCATCTCTTGAGTCACCATATCTTACTCCTGATTGTCACCATATGATACAGTGACTCCACAGAAACTGAAACTCCTTCATACCTTCTTGAACTTGCTTCCAACTTCATCCACTTGGCTCCTCAACTTCATTGCCACTCTAGTGCCCGAGAGACTCTTTGAGCATCCACTCACCTCTACCACTAGTGTGACATAAGAGAAACGACTCGATCCCCCTTGATAGTCAGGTTTTTTCTATAGACTCAAGCCTACATCTACACCAAGCTAACACTTGCTTGGTTGTAGCATGTCCTTAGCCTTGATCCATCTCCTCAACCGCAACCTCCATCAAGTCCTTGATCCTTGTCATCGAGGCAACCAATCAACGGGATGAAAACCAATTCCTTTGATCATGTGACCATATGAAAACCTTTTCTTCATCCAAAGAGGTTAGTCACAATGATCTAGTTGTCATAAAGGACAACCCGATCGAATCATCATATAACGTGCATAAGATATGTAACAAGAACTAGTACAATAACACCATCACATAAGAAACAAGATCATCATGGTATAGGATATAAGGCAAGACTAACATGATGATCAAGAGTATGTCAAGATATATGATACATAGAAAGACACATGACATACTCACCTTGTCTCTTACCTCATGTGCGTAGTAGTCACCTCGTAGAGTAGTCCTCATGTCCACTTCTCCTCTTTATCAACTTCCTTGCAACCTTTGAGGTGTTGGCACTTTAATAGTGTATCACTACATTCATGAGACTAAACATCTTGCATACTATCAAACCTCGTTAATCTTAATGACTATGTTGACATCAATCACCAAACCTATGAACCATGATCTACGTTCATTGATCTTACAGCCGTCGACCGCCGCGACCGCTAACTCGCCCAACCACGACGCGCCCCCCGCCTACCCCGCCCACCGCCCTCCTACCTACCCGCGGCCGGCGGCGCCATCGCCGCCTCGCTACCCCGCCGCCGCCGCCACCCACCGCCGGGTCGCGGCCACCGCCCCCCGGGCCCCTCCTCTACAGCCGGCGGCGTGCCAAGGCTCCCACAAGCTTGTGCAAGCTGCTTGGTACTATTGATTCGGAGCTCCACCGGCAGTGGTGGATGCAGACATATATAAATTGTAGGTGGCTGAACTACGTACCTAAAGGACTTTTTAAAAATATAGTTATCTTAAATAAAAGAGTCATTAGCCAATTCATCATTAGCTTTAATAGTATTGCATTTACAAGTTATGACTTTGTAAATGGCGTCACGCTAATGGTGCTAATGACGCTCAACAATCTCAGGTACTCTAATATTTAAATTCAATAAGATAAATCTCATTAATAGGTCCAAAAGACATGCCTATACTACCTCTATCTAAAAATGTAGGAACTTGTTGACTTTCAAGCATCACGATTGATCATTCGTCTTATTCAAAAATTTTATGAAAATTATTTTGTTATGACTTGTTTCATCACTTGATACTATACTTTAAATATGATTTAATTGTTTTTATATTTTCATCAATATTTTGAATAAGATGAGTGGTCAAACGTGATGTCTGAAAGTCAACAAGTCTTTATATTAATTCCTGGATGGAGGAAGTAGAATATGTATTGAAATACACGATCTAAAATGATCATTATTGCTAAAACCAACAAACCGATCTATTGTCAAGTATCCTTATTGTGCTCGGTAAAAGCTCCAAGACGAATTCCGGATGCCAGAGGAACCTACTAGTGATAATATTTGAATGATAGGCATCTGTGTTGATGAAGACCCGGAGCTCCTCCTCAAGGGTATGAATCATCGCATCGTTTACCATCCTGAGTTGGTCAATCCGACTGTTGCTCCAACCACCTTACAAGCCCCACCACCAGAGAGCAAGATCTCCACTCGAATGTGCAGAGGACCTAGCAAGACTAAGCTCAACAATGCGGAACAGGTCATTGGTAGCCTGTAGGTAGAGGCCGCAGAGACCCGAGCTCATAGCTAATGGACCATATTTATCTAATTAAACACACACTATATTTCACTGTATTTCAGCTAATTAAACACAAACTACATTTCACTAAATTGTTGAATATTAGACAACATTGTACAATTTCTTATTGTGCCATGGAACACTCCATTTATATTTTATTTCTTGACATGACTTAAATTACTCACATATTAGTGGCAATATGGATAATAATTGGTTCGAAAGGGAAAATATTAAGGATGCAAGACTTATCATTTCTAGGAGAACACCATGCTGGTCTATATTGCTGGTTTTATTAACTACCGCGGTGTGTATTTAGAACCAAGACGAATGGTCAAACTCTAATATCATTGCAGCTTGTATTTTGACAGAATCGGAGACTACATATATGAAGCTTGGCCTAGATTTCAATCTTTGAGACAATCTCCAGGCAAAATTAAGAGGTTTGTTTGAAAAAGACAAGCGCTAAGTATTTTGTAGAGATTTTTATGCGACGGAGAGTGTTGTTCCATCAAACTTTGTTAAACTAATTGTTGCCATGTAAACTACCACTGCTGTATCTTAACTAGATGTCTTAGCTACTAGAGTCCGCCTGTATCCGTATACTAGATGCATGTATTGCAAGTCGGGGTTACTCTAAATATATATATATCATCAATATAGAAAACTAGCTACATGTTCACATCATCTTCACTGCCCTACATCTTCATAGCCCTAATGGACTAATCACGATATTCATGGGATCAAGCGATGCAAGCAAATTGAAAGTGATGAAATAATTAAAGAGTACACCGCAAAAAAAAAAAAAGTAAGGTAACGTGGTCACGAAATCCTCCATGGACGACGGTCCTTCCTCCTCGTGACCTGCCGTCCCTACGGCTTCACAAGCTGATAGGCCCGCGATGGTGTGGCAACGGCACGGCCGGGTGGTTATGGACACCGTCGTAAGTCGTAATGACGAAGCGCGCGTCGTCCCTCTCCCGCTCCACCCGCTTCTTCACGTTGCACCCCTCGCTCGAGCACCGGTAGTAGTTCCTGCTTAAAAGATCACGCGGTCAATATGATGATATACTAATAAGCGGAGATGCCAGAACACCAGTAATGTTTATTTGTTACCTTGGGTTTGGGCTGTTCTTGACCATCTTCTTGCCGTACTTCCGCCACCTGTACCCGTCGTCCAGCACCTCCACGTCCGACCGCATCTTGAACGCGATCCTGCCCCTCCTGCCCGTGGGGGGGAGGCTGCTCCTGCCGTCGTCGCCACTACTCATGTCCCTATACGATGTTGAGCAACAGAAAAAGTTTCAACAGAAACAGTGTTGAAGCTGAAGTGCAAGGGGATTATAAAGGAAATGGTATGGTCCGTATATGAAACCAGAGCAAGCAATTTCCTCCGTTCCAGACAGGGGAACAGTCTCTGAAGCTTACTCGTTGATGATCTTGTCGCGGGTGCCCAGTCCCGCTGGGCTGCTCAGCACTGTCGACGCGTCCGTCTGGCTCTGCTCGCTGGCTTCACCAGCACCACCGTTGCTTCCAGCTTCTCCACTGACGCAGTAGTCGACGTCCGCTTGCAGCGCGTCAAAGAGTGTCGTCGCCTGCCGCTCCGAGTGGTGGAACGCCTCCCCCGGCGGGTGGTGGTGGTAGTACTCCCCGGCGACATCGGCGTCGAAGGAGAGATAGCTCGACACGGCGTCGGCTGCCATGGCTTCGGCATCGCCGGCCCAATCCGGTGGGCTCGGGGATAGGAGAGACGAGTACGACGACATCACCGGCGATCTCGTATCTGCGGAACTAATGACTCGATCGGTCCGGCAAGCGCGCCACGGGAGTGGCATTTATGGAACGGCTCCTTCCTCCCGTCTGCGTGGGCGCATGCCACGAACTGGAGCTGCTAGCATCAGCAGAAGAAGAGCAAGTCAAGTCAAGCACGCGCGCACGACCCTGCTCGATCGATCGTTCCGGCGGGGCGCCACGGCAGCGCACGCGAGCTGGACTTTGGCAGGAAAATGCTCGGCCTCACGTATGCGCGACAAACAAGTGGCTAGCTTAGCTTGATGTACCCCAGTCCATGGACCAAGGACCCAGCCGGTCAACGTCGCGGTGGACCGACGACTTTTATGCTGAACCTGCCGTCCCTTGGCAGGGCGGGGGCCACGGGGTCCCCCGTGCTCCCGGGGCCACGGCGTCAACGAGCCAGCGACCGCGCTCCGGAGTGTCCGGCGGTATGATGATCCCGTCCCGGGGCCACCACGCTTGGAGCCCTGGACTGGAACACGCGGGCTGGTGCCGACTCGGGGGGTTGACGCCGCGGAGACTCCGTGACTGGCCATGTTCATCTGATCCATTCATCAGCGATGCCCTGACAACTACGACTAGCCAAATCCATCCGATCCATATTGTCTCCCCAAATCAATTCTAATCATTTGATTATATCGGATATCTTATCGTACACCTCCTATATATTACATACACATTGGCTACCGCACACCATTAACAAAACTGGGACGGCACCCGGCATACAGGGAACAAAATTTCCTGCCAGCACTGCTAGCACGAGCAGACATGAACAGCTTAAGCTTTTCAGTTGCTCGCAGTTTTACAGAGGCTTATACAAAACTACCTCATCCGCTTGCCAATCTTCATCGCCATTATCTTCCGCCTCTTGTGCTCCCGGTGCTTGGCCGCGACACGCAGCTTCCGCTTGGCATGGCGTTCCGGGTCGACGGCGGCGATAATCTTCTCTGACTGCTTTCTGATCTCCCGCTTCTCCTTAAGGCTCTTCCGGGCGCTGTTGTAGACTTCGACAAATTTCTCCACCCCGATCAGATCACGTAGTTTGTCCCTGACAGCCTCGGCCACTTGCTTGACTTCATCTGGGAACCAAAAGAGTAAGCACGGCTTAGACAAGTTAAAAACTGATGCCACGCAACGCAAGAACTAGACAGTATAAATCGAGCGGGCACAAGTCATGAACAAATATATCATTCCTATCAGATTAAACAAGACGGAAATTCGACATTATAAATCGAGAGGAAAGGAGTGGAAGCACGCGCACAAGTCATGAACAAATATGCAACTTCAATAAGTCTGAAAAAAGACAAATATCATACCACTAACGACTTTCCCAGCTAATCCTTCGGAAACCTTATACAATGGGGACAAGAGCTGAACAACATAGTTTAGTGATTCTTCAGGCCCAAGAGCTGACGAAATCACACCGAAGCAATGGAACACGATCTTTGTCTACATAGTGTCAACAACAACAACAAGTATCACATATCAAATATAAACAATATCATGGTGCAGAGAAAAATGACTTGGCTAATGGAATGGTGCTTACCTGTGTATCCTGCATCTGCGTTGCAATTTTGCCCATCCTCTTCATGATAGAAGAAACTAACAAAGATGTAGGCTCTTCACTACTGTCAAGGCTAGATCCAGGGGCATCACTAGATGTAGAGGTGCAAATGAGAAATGTATTCTTTGCTTTTGTTGAACCAAGCAACTCAAAACCCTCAAGGAAAGCACCATGATTAGGAGAACTAATGCTAGACCAAAACTGATGCGACGAAGTTGATCTCCTAACCAGCGTATGCAAGTTGCAGACTGCGTATGCCAGATTCTGTACAATTAGATTATTTGCTGTAGTATCACTCAACTCCGTCCTCAACCTTTTTTAAGAAAGATACTGCTATTAGGAATAGTCTACTTGGTTGAAATAGAAACCATGATACAACCTTTTCCTTCATGTTTCTTCTTCTCTACTGTAGCAAAATATGATGCTACCTGCAGAGAGCTGGATGTATTGCGCAACAAGGAATGGGGAACAATCAGCGACTTGCTTACTACTATCCCTATTTTGTTGCAACGGTTTGGGGAGAATTCCCTGGAATCTTGCATTTAGGTTCTTAGGTGCATATACATATAGTACATACATGGGCTTTAGGCCCATGGACTTTATACACAACCCAACACTCCCTCTCAAGATGGGCGATAGATGTCTATCATCCCCATCTTGTTACAAGCTAATTCACATTCTTTTAAACCTAGACCTTTAGTTCAACAGTATGCCACTTGTTCTCTAGAAGTTACATGACTTAGCACTATAATGCCACTATCTATCTTCTCCTTGATAAAAAAGCGATCAATCTCAACATGCTTAGTCCTGTTATGCTGGACAGGATTATTAGCAATGTTGATAGCTGATTTGTTATCACATTGTAGCTTTGCTGGACCTTTTCTCAGCACATTCAACTCGGATAAAATATTTCTTACCCATAAGATCTCACACAACCTCAGACATGGCTCTGTATTCAGCTTCAACAGTTGATTTTGACACAAGCTGTTGTTTCTTGCTTCGCCAGGATACCAAATTTCCTCCGACGAACACACAATAGCCTGTTGTTGATCTTCTATCGTCAATGCAACTTGTCCAATTAGCATCACAATATCCTTTGACATTAAGATGACCAAGGCTCTTAAAGATAAGTCTTCTTCCTGGACTACTCTTTAAATATCCCAATATCCGATAAACAACCTCCAAATGTTTAGTCTTTGGATCATGCATATATCGGCTCACAACACTCACCGCATAAGAAATATCAGGTCGTTTGTGACATAAATAGATTAGACGACCAACAAGCCTTGTTTTGATTTTCTTATTATATTTTTGAATTATAGCATGATTCACCCTCTCCCACTCTCTCTCGCTTTGGAACTATAGCATATTGAATTCTTTTCTAATCATGTTTGTACATAAACTTTTGTTGTGATTTGTATTATATTTTTTAACTGGAAATTTTCATTTACTAATTCTGAAAAGTTTGCTGAAATTTTTTTAGTACATAAAAAGAGAGTCAAAAAAGTTTCTAAAAACAAAAAAAAAATGCTATCCTATCCAGGGTGCCCTACACTTCCATCTTGTACCTTAGATGTACTCATAGGTGTTCCTCGGTATCTTAGACAAGAGATAGTACCGTGGTAGGCCCGCGAGAGACATGAACATTTGGAGCCATAATTTATTATTACATTATTCGTTTTTGTAAAATTGTAAAGAGTTTTTTTTAGTTAAAATTGTAAAGAGTTGGAACTGGGAAACTGGCGGCCGGCAACCAAGCACCCTCAGGCCCTCACTCCGCTCCCCCTCCGGCCCGGAAAACCTTTGCTCCCTCCCACCACGGGAGCTCATGTTGGAATCGGAAGAGGGCGGGGGAATTCACCGTCGCTGAGATTATAAGGCGCCTATCGCTACCCTTCTTCTCGATTGACCACCTCCACCTGCAAGCTCGGCGATTGACCACTGGGATGCTGGCTCTGTCGAGACTCGTGTTCATGAAACGCCGGCGGCGATCCCAGGACGGTATGCCTCTTGATTCGCTCACTTGCCTAATCGCTTAGTCCATAACGAGATCTTCTACCCTGTGTGGCTATCATGGAGTTGGATTGTTGGAGAGCATCGTAATCTATAAAGGAGACGCGTCTCTTCTCTGTCAACTTGTAATCTGTTTCCGGCGTCAGATTATCCTTTATACCTTTTCAATTACTCTTTTGAAGCCGAACCTGATATATAAAATCTGTCACCACCGGCCTGCTGCACTGCAGATGGATTGGCTGCTTCACAGATTAGAAGAAAGGGTTCCCCCTGCAGGCATGGTGGAGGTGCCAAGAGGAGGAAGAGATCACTACTCACACTATGTAGGCTCCCACAGGTACATAACCTAACCCCCGATATTGTGAGAATCCAGTTCACATTTTAGTCAAGAATTCCGCAGAGCATACAAACCTTGTAGCAGTGCTATTGGGGAGCATTAGACTTGAAAAATAAAATGTAATGCAGAAACCCAGGCCTGGATTCAGCTCTTCTGGATGATTCTGTTCGCATTTTATTTGGAAAAGAATTCACCAGCTCTTAATCACTAATGCAAGATAATAAAAAAAATTCAGTTATATCATTTTGTTCTAACCTATTCTTGAACTTTCCTTTTATGCTTCTCCAGGATGTCTTGCATCAGATACTTGCTCTCTTGCCAATGCAAGATGCTGCACGCACTGCGTGTGTATCTCGAGAGCTTTCACAGTCCTGGAGATATTATCCTGAGCTCGAATTCAGTCCCAAGACATTAGCCTTGGGTGACCAGCAAACCGGCATAGAGGGTCAAATGGCCACAGATATTATCAAGCGGATTGATGGTGCTCTTGAAAACCGGGCTGGCGTTCTGGCAAAGAGGCTTAAATTTGAATTCTGTTTTTTCGCAAGGCGCCTGCCCGTCATGTTAATCGTTGGCTTGATGAAGCAACCCCTGGGGTTGAGGAACTCACTTTGAAGCTGCCCCGAGGTGATGAAATGCAATACAGTTTCCCATGTGAACTGTTTTCTGATGAAAAAGGATGCTCAATTCAGTCTCTTTGCCTTTCCGTCTGTGCTTTTCACCCGGTACAAGGATCTTGTTCCTTCACAAGCTTGAAGAGAGTGCACTTTAGCTGGGTGCACATCACCGCAGAAGAATTGTTGCTCTTTCTTTCTAATTCCCTTGCTCTAGAGCATCTTGAACTGTGGTTTTGCCATGAGATAGCTTGTCTGAGAATACCTTGCACACTGCACCTGCTCAATTTCTTGCGGGTGGGGCGATGCAGCATGCTGCAGACGATAGAGAGTGATGCTCCAAGTCTCTCCACCTTTCACTATGAAGGGCCCGTAATACAATTTTCATTTGGAGATGCACTGCAGCTTAAGGACGTAAATATATCAATCTACCCCTGGTTCAATTTGCTTGACTATGCTCGAAAGAAGCTTCCAACAGTTGCCCCAAATCTTGAAACTCTGTTCCTTATGTCTGCTGATGAGGTTGGTGATTTTTATCCACTCATCATCTTTCCACACGAAAAATTTAGTCACCTCAAGTACCTGGAAGTTGCAATTGTTGGACCAAGGACTGAAGTCGGGTATCACTTTCAGTACTACTCTCTGGTTTCTTTTATCAACGCTTCTCCAGTGCTGGAAACCTTTATCTTGCATGTATGTTTGAATAATATTCTTTTCTTTCATTCTTCAGTTATTTTCCCTTATCAATTTCAGCATCAGATTGATTTATTTTTTTTCAGGTGGAGGAGTCTGCTGTAGAGAAAACTCATCTGGTTATTGATCCTTCAAAACTTATAGAGCTTCCCAGACATTGTCACCGGAACATCAAGCATGTGACAATTACCGGGTTTTGTCCCATAGTGGAACTAGTGGAGCTGATATTTTATATCCTTGAGAATGCAGTGTTGCTCCAGTGTCTTACACTGGACTACAGGATCTATGGTTTTGAGAAGGGTTTGGTTGCACGAATTGCACAAGACACTGGATCCCGTGATTATCAGGAGTGGTGGAATAATTATGGCGACAATGAAGATTTCCTACAACACATGAGGAGGGCGGACCAAACCCCATACCGGGAGGCTTATCTTTCTCACATTGCTGTCAGAAAGTATATCGTAGGGAAGGTTCCTGCTTCTGTGGAACTGAAGATATTAGGTGCCCCTCCTGATGAAGTTATATCCTCTCTCTCATCTTCGGAGAGGTGGTGGACTAAACAAACCTACCCTCTGGCTGGCTGCTTATCTCTCAAGGACCTGTTTGGTTGAGACAGTAATTGTGCAGTAAAGCTTAACTGGAGTGAGGAGTCTAGATTGGATAGCCATGATGCGGGTGGTTGGTGCCTTAAGCATCAAACAACAGAAGAAGAATACTCCTCTGGTAGTCGGGTTCATAATCTTCATGTTAAATTATTTTATACCGTAATCGTATTGTACTTAAAACACATCAAAATAATTGTTAGTGTACACTAATATGCACTCTGCAAAATATCAGTTGATGGCATTGTCTTGAGTCTTAACAGGGTAGCTAGTGTTTATTTACCTGAACATTTCTTATCTCTTAGTCAATTTTTAGAGCTGCAGGATCTGTTTGAGATTTGTATCCGTTAGGATAGAGATGCCAGGAGTCTCTAGACCACCTCCTTCTCGGTTGTGTCTACAGTAGGGAGACTTGGTGCCGCCTTCTACGGAAGGCTCATCTCCAACGTCTTACCCCAGCTCCGGAAGATGGTTTTGTCGCTTGGTGGCTATCTAGCAGGAAGCAGGTGCCCAAACGACGTCGGCGCTCCTTCGACACCATGGTCTTCCTATGCATTTGGCGCATATGGAACGAGCGGAACGCCCGAGTCTTCAGGAACATAGCGGTCACCCCAGCCGCTCTGGTTCAGAAAATCTCGGACGAGGCGACGCTTTGGAACCTTGCAGGGCTGTTTGTCTGGTCGAAGTTCTTCGTTCATTTATGAGTAGTGTTTCTTTTTCTGGTGTGTTAGTTTGTAGGTCTAGTTGTAGTCTTCTGTCACGTCTCTTTTTCGTGAGTAGTTAGTTTGTTTTCGGTGTGTGTTGGCCGCCCCACCAGTCAGGTGGGGCGGTGTGGGGTGCGTTGTAAAACTCTATTTCTTCTTAATGAAATACGTGCATTGCACGTTCTCGAAAAGGATAGAGATGCCAGCTGTTAAAAACGATTTTGTTCTATCTTCTTGGAATGCACTCGCCGTAAGAGATTGAGAGAGCTGAGAGGGAGGTGTGTCCATGCAGTGCAAGGGCAATTCAGTGGCCATTTGTTGTATTTAGTGGCTAGATGAGACTTCGTGGCAACAAAAAGAATTTTTTAGCGGTCTGCATGTCTTTTCTGGATTCAGATTTATATTTTTCAAGAATTTTAATAAATTTCCATATTCCCAGACCTTCTTGTTTGTGGGTGATTTGTTTGGATTGAGATCAGTTTTAGCTGGACCTTTGAATTTGATATGGTGATGCATAAAATCTGTGGACACTTGCATGCCAAATTGTTATTATGCTAGCTGCAAGTCACTAAAGCTTGTACTGATTCACAACTTCATATTAAATTCGGAATAAATCCTGACTCAGTGAACTTCAGTCGCAAGTTACTAGCAGTTGTACTGATTCACAACTTCATATCAAATTCGGAATAAATCATGACTCAGTGAACTTCAGTATCACTATAAACAGGTCGATTCCGGTGTACGACAGACATTGAGTAAGTCTGGGTAATACTCTTCTTGATTGACATATAACTTCTCAATGATTCAGGTGTTTCTTTTTCTCATCAGAGCTCAAATGTTCTGTTTGTGACATAGTTGGGCACCTCGATAAAGTTTTCACTTAGTTTCTATTATATGTGCATGTGAAATGCAGAAAATTTGGATCAGACATTGGCATATAGTTGAACATTATGCTCTTTAGAGATGGTAACTAATAATGAATGATCTCTTGTTCATTTTCTTATAATCCCCTATCTCAGTTTTTCTGGGCTATGGTTTTTACTTAGGATTTTTCTGACCAAAAGAAAAACCTAGTACCTTGTCATCAGCAATGGAGGACAAGTGTTAGCAATGAACCTTGTGTGTTAGTCGTGTCAGTTTGTGTGTTTCCTGTCAGTCAAAGGGATTAGCCCGAGCTGTTAGTAGCTGTTAGTTGTTTTGGTTTTCAGTTAGTAGTGGGAGCTCTAGGACCAGGTCTTGCGCAGGTGCAGCGCCATGCCTGATGAGTAGGAGCCACTATGGCTAGTTGTGCGGCTGTATGCCTGGATTCCCGGCCATGATCTCCATCACCGGGGTAGTGTGTAATAGGCTTTATAAATGATAAACAGAAAAGCTGCCGCTCCCGCAGCACCAAAATCCACCTCTCCATTTTCAGTTTGTGCAACAACAAGGACTGCTGATGAATTTGAAATTTTACTTGTGTATTTGGACTAAGTTTTGTCTCTAATATGTTGATATAACCTTGTAGAAATCCTTGCGTATTCGAAAAAAAAACCCTTGTAGAATATGTATAAAGTGTTAATTTTGTGCTAAACATCTTGCATGTTACTATAAGCTTTCTACTGTGTGGTTGTAGGTGGTTCATTTATCTTTTTCTTGCTTTTGTACTAATGACGTGTATGTATGTGCGTAGTCGAAAAGTACGCCCTGTTTCTATTTGTATTTCATTTATTACTATATTCTACTACGCTATTTTGACGGAAGCTCCTTACGTTTGTTTCCCCAGGCAGCAGTGGAGGGAGTTTAAAATGGAAGGCAGTTCGATCATATCAGTATCACTGTCTTTTAGGATATCTGTGTTGTTGCCTAGTTGATAATATTGCTCATTTATATCAGTGCAATGGAAATCAAGTGCCGGTTGTTTTCTCTGTAATTTGGTTGAAAATTGGACAAAAGAGTCTAGCTGATTTGATGAGTTGTTCAGCTTTACAATTTGTTGATATCTGGTAAGTTATCCTTTCAATATGCAATGATGAATTTGGTCTTTTACGCAACATCTTTAATGAACCCCCTTTTCCCCCATACATGACCTTTAGTTTTCAGTGGAAGCATATCCTGTGGAAATCTGGAAACCATTTTTTCCCATGCAACCTTCGGAAACATGGTGATGGGTACCTGGCTTGCGGCTTAGATGGACAGGCTTGATCCAGGCGTCTTTGTCACCATTCAACTAAATGCAACCCTGCAACAAAAACCTGTCTCAACCTATTTTCAATTTTTTTTATCCTTTGTGCATCCGCGTTATACGAGGCACCTGCTTTCTTTTTCTGGTGGATGGCCTTTCCTTACCTCTGCACTTGCACTCTTGTTATATTCTTTTTGTTCTGTGCTGAGAATAATTTTTAGCTGTCTGGCTGATTACCGTCAACAAATCGGTTTGCTGCTGTAGAAGTCTTTGACTGTTTTTAGCGGTTGTGACATGGACCTTCTGTCTCTACATGTAGTCAAACTTAAAGCTTTGACCAGTAGAGTACACAAAAGTCTTGTATTTTGCTACATAAAAATGGTATTAGTAACATTTCTATGAAATTCTTTGATCTTAGCACATTCTTGATAAACTGATATTGGAGATCAAATATTAAAAAAGAATTTTCATGGATTTTTTGGTAATTCTGTGTTTACATGCGGTTGAACGTAAAGCTTTGACCAGTAGAGTACACAAGATTATTGTCTTTCTCTATATAAAAAATGATAGTACATTTCCGTGAAAATTCTTTCTATTAGCACATTTTTTATCTTCACTATCAGTAAAAGTTATCAAAATCGATGAAAATATAAGACAATGGTCGAAGACGCGTTGATAGGAAAAATGAAAAGAAAGAGCAGAAGGATAGAACATATGTTTTCCCTTAATCTTACGATAGTTTGCATGCTACTAGAGTTGATGTTGAGTTATTTACAATAATTTAAAATTTTGATTTTGTGTTGGTTGAAATGTTTATATCTGATAATTTGTCTGTCTGTTAACTGTATGTTTTCCTCTAATATGAGGTATAATATATATTTGCGGTCCATAGCTGATGAGAGGGTATAACATGGTTTTTATTTTTTGTAACCTTAGTTAATATATGCTCAAGTACATATTAGAGGATTCCGCTTATATAGTTTACTTGCTCACTTGTGTCACAGTTTTTTGACAGTGTGCCGGTTACTGATTCACCTGTGTATCAGTTTTTCAAAAGCGTGCATCTTGTCACCTAAAACATGTTCACCCATGTGTACCCTGTACACCAGGTTTTTTTAATGCATCTGCACACCAAGTTTCCTTGAAACATGTCCACCTGCCTGTGTTTACATGTACACCAAGTTTCCTTTACATGAAAGAATGTTTCAAGAGCTGCTTCTTATGAAGTATTCTCAAATACAATATCTTGAGAGATCTTCTTTTACAAAAGTCTGCTGATGCCTCCCAATTTTGTTGTTTGAAATTGCTCTAGGTAGTCTGGGAAAGACAGAAAGAGCTTAAACTGGTAGGCACTAGCACGGTATTGGTGGCAGGGAATTAGGGTTCGTTCTGTTGATGCTTCTGTTTGTGTGGTTTGACTAATTAAAAGAAAGATGAATCCTAATGTCTGCAGCTTTCTCCAAGAATTTTCTCCCATCCATCAACACTGATTTTCTCTGCTAGTGCCTTTCAAATTTGTTGGTTTTGCTCATGTTGGTGCCTAGAAAATAACTTAAGATGTAGGTATTTAGCAAATTACTTCAGATAGTCATTCCATGCATAAATTCGTCTTGAAAACTAAAAAGAATGACCAGTTAAAAAAACTACACAAATTTTTTTTGTTCCGTCACCCACCTTTTTAAATAAGAATTGTATAGGATGCATGCTAATGCTAAGGTACACTGATAATTGCTGACTTTGCCATCCCTACTGCTGAGTTGCTACTTTTAAGGTTTTTCTCGTTCCACAGCTACAGCTACCTGAATTTGCGGGTCGATAATAATTGAGAAAGAAAGTTGAGGCAGTACTTTAACAAAAGACATTCTGCCTGTGTAATAATATAATTCCTTTTAGATATTGCTGCATGCACATGTAATGAATGGGCATTTTCATTCCTCCTTTTGCCACTTGCCACTGAGTTTTCACAAGGACATGCAGCCCAGAATGGAAAAAACAAGAATTTATCGTCATGTCGTGTCTGTGAAAAACACAAAAAATGTGTACAAGTTTGGTTACAATTTATATGGACTTCAAATATTTTAGTTTTCACATATATATTGATACAGTGCACAAAGTGATTTCTAATGTATCTAAAAGCAGTAATAATATGATCTGTTGAGATAAACTGAACAGTTGAACTGCTGGCGCTGATTTGTTCAGTTATGTTTATCACTGTTTGTTCCAAAAAGTAATGAACTTATATTTGTGAAGTCTGATTAGGTGGCTCCCTATTATTGTAGCTGCTTTTGCGGGGTGATGTTTGACACGAACAGGTTTGCTTTGTGCCCTCACTGCATGACCAAGTATATGTATTCTATTTCTGTGTTTTATGGTTTTGAGTCACTTATAATTTCATCTATCTATTGTCTTTAGTCTTTGTTTATGCTATCTTTGGTGTTTGTGTTAGCTTTATAACTTTAGGTGCTTCTATAATATACTGGAACGCGTGCAAGAACATGTGAGGATTATTTCATTGGTTTATTTTATGTTACATATTGCTATTAGCCTACTTATGTTGGCTTAATTGGATCAGTTGGCTATGACATGGGTATTTGTTGGACCATGTCTCCTTGTTTCTTCGCCCCCTTTTGCTACATGAGCTAGATCTCAGCAAGAGCATGTATCAGGGAGTTGTTTCTTCAAGTAAACGACAGGGTACGTTCTGTGTTCTTTTATTTTAGCTTTCCATGGATTTCCTTTAATCTGATGCTATTTGTTCTGATTCTACTACTTTTTATTGTTGCGTAGGCGATTGCATGTCTTGCTATCTTGCACGGCGATGCATCTAGAATGCAATGGGTCCGGATTGAAAAGCTTAAGATGAAAAAGCTTTTGTGTTCAGGCTTTTCTGTTTCATCAAGTAGATTGAATCATAGCTTTTAAGACGACGTCTAGGCGTCTGGCAGCACCTCCAACGCCTCGGGAGGCCTTGGCCTTGTATACGCCTCGACGCCTTAAAAACTATGGATTGAATCACAAATGTAAGGTTGTGCTTCTACTTGGGTGAGTATCTAAGCATATGCATTGGCCTTATGGAACCGTTTTGATCCTCACAACGTAGAGTTATTAGTATTTTTTTCCGGAAAGAAGAAAAAACAATTCTATTGTTTTCTCTCTGGCATGTTTCTCCATTTCCTTTGCCCACTAGCAGCAAGTCACTTTATGGACTGCCAGATTGTAAATGCGGACTTGAATCCTGAATAAACGATATGCGTATTGTTTTACATCCTGTGTTATAAGGGTGGGAAGGTTTGCTTACATTCGATAACAGTGGCAGAACTACTCGCATCCTTGCTAAGGTTCGGTGGCAATTCACGCTGAAAAACACAGAAAATAAGACAATACAATTCATTTTTGTTTTTTTACATAAGTACGGTTTCTTCAGTTTAGAGGCTTTTTTGTTTGCCATACATGAATACTACTGCTTTCAGGTTTAATACCATCTTAGTATCCCTGGCTTCAACCAGCGAAAAAGTAAAGAAAAACTGAATGGTTTGTGGCTAACCAACATCTACGCATCTGGTACGACGATGACTGTTGGAGGCTCACGACTCACGACTCACGGGGAGTCTGAAATACAGACCATGCTCACATTCCTGCAATGGGTTATTTGTGTGTGTGTTTTTTTGGAAGGATTGCCATCTGGCAAGCATTACTGATGTGAACTAATAGTTACATGGTTGGCCAGAGTGGCTATAATAAAAGGCAACGTATCATATGAGAACCAGGTTCGTGTGAGAACTATGAGAACTCTAATCTGGGCCACAAGATCAAGATCCAAGGGGGGCGTATAGGGAGAGGTGGGAGGGGGAATTTGCAAAAGTATGATTAAGTGGGTGGTGATTTTGCAAATCCCCCCTCCCACCTGAATTCATGTACCCCATTGGATCAAAATCATGTGGCTCAGATTGGAGTTCTCATAGTTCTCCTGGTTCTCATAGGATACGTTGCCAGAGTGGCTATAATAAAATTCAGCGTTGATGGTCATTTGTTGGTTGATGGAGATTTCACTGGGGAGTGGCAACTCCGGAAAATTTATGCAAAGCGCGCGGTAGAGCGTATCTACCGCGCGGCATCTATAACGATCTGTTTTTCGGGCTAGCCCATGTTCTCTCTTCGTTCTTCTTTGTTCTTTTCTTCCTACGATGTATGGAGCCGCCTTCTTCCTCCCTAGTCGAGCTGTTCTGCTTTTCATCCGTGACGGTAAGTTCACACCACCGTCGCGATCGTGCCTCGCCTCTCCTCGGTTGGAACAATCGATTGCCATGTATGAAATAACCGATGCCAAACCCTGGAACAATTGATCTCAGCCCTATAAGAATCAACCACATGCCTGGAACAATCGACTCGCGGACGTGGAGTTGAGATCTGCGGTAGATATCCATTACCGCGCACGGTGTCGATTGGACCGCGACAATTCAGCGTTTGTCAAGGGTTGGACCAAAATGTTCGAGAATCTCTGAGATGTCAAGAGAACTTGATTATGAGTTTCTTTCTTTTAAAACAACTACGTATGTTTTTCTCTTAAACGGACTCGTAACCTGAGTTGGAGCAGAGAAATCTCGACAGTGTTGGGCCGAGAGCACTCGGCCAACCTGGGCCTCCCATCCCGACGTGCTGGGCCGCTGCTGCACCACTGGACGGCGAAGGCGGCGCACTCCGAGTTGCTTTCTTGCTTGCTGCTTGCTCTCCGAATTTCCTCCTCACTGCAGCAAACCCGAGGCGCAAAACCCCTCTTCTCCCCCTCTCCTCGATTCGACCTCCTCGCCGCGATTCGAACCTCTGAGCTTCGATCCGCGGGCGTTCCGATGGAAGCCGAAGGGAGCGGGGAGAGACGCGGCGCCGGAGCTAGGGTTCGATCGGGCTCGGCGGCTGCAGTGGCTGCGGCGGCGCGGAAACAAAGAACACTTGCCTGTTCTGCGAGGAGCCCTGGACCTGCAACGACGAGCATCGTTTGTGGTGAGATCCCCGAATAAATTTGCTTCGTCTCTCATTTCTTGTTACAGGGATGTTGTATTTGGGAGATAATAAAACTGGATTGGTATTTAGAGTGTGGTTCTAGGGTAGCAAATCATGTTTGGGGATGATTTCGTATAGTATGGACTCCTCGAGCTCTCGCACCGTGCCACCCCCTTTTCACCGCTTCCCCTTCACTTCTTGCCCGTCACCACCCCTGCTCTTCGCTGGCAGCCACTGCGGCACCGGCGCGGCAGCGACCACGGCACGACCCACTTTAGTTTCTCACTTTTTCAGCCGCGGCGGAATAGGTGGCAAATTGTCACTTTGGATGAAAACCAGATGCAAAAATGGCATGAAAGTGAAGTGTTCGGCTTTAGAACCACGGTCCATGTCTCTCTGTTCCATGAGATTGAATTTCTAGAGAATCTTCTGAACAGTGTATTATGAAGAGAAGTGTGATTCTGTGTCCTTCAGAGTTCAGAGAACCAATCAATCACCTTGTAGACTGGTCGCGGAGCATTCTAGCTAGGGCGTGTAGCAAACATGCGTCCAATGGTCTTCAATTGATTGGTCGAATGGTCTTCAATTGATTGGTTGTGCTCAGCTTGAAGAATTCCGAATGAGTGGAACAGCAGGTCCAGGTACTCTAGTGCTATGGATTGTGGAGAATTTGGAACTCCACCTGGCTCTCCTGCTGGGTGTCTGGTGGATTTCCTTCTCTCGTACCATTCATCCTCATATTTTAATTTGTCTGTTTATGTGTATTGTAAACTACCCCCTTCTCACTAAAAAAACCAAATAGCATGTTCTTGGAGAAAAAGACTGTCTAGTATTTTCCCTCAATTTCTTAAGTTGGCTCAGCCCAGCTCTTAAGAAGCGGAATACTTGGTTACTCTTTTGAAATACAGCAACTTTAATTGACCGTACATGTAGCATGATTAGTGGTTAAGATTTTATGTTCCGATATCTTAACTTGACTGTTGCGTTATTCTTTTTGAAATATCAGCTATAGGTTATTCCTCCTGAGTGAAAAATTTTAAGCCATGAAAAACAAGGACATAGAACTTAGGTGCCTCATTTTCCGAAGGTCATTAATGAGTTCAGTGCAGAAAAATACTGTAGGAGGGGATACCGCCCCCACAAACACATCTATCAGGTGCCTTGCTTCTGAAGGCTATCACAATGTTGATAATCAGATCAGCAAGTTTTTCACCTGTTCTTTCTCGTGATGTAAAGTTATATTTTCGTATTGTATGATTGCATGGCTTGTGTTCTGACAAGGGAATTGCTTCTCGGTCTCAGTTGCCTTCCTTGTGGGCATGTGTATGGCCGGTCATGCCTGGACCAGTGGGCCAAGAACAATGCCAAGAACAGTGTGAAATCAACGGTAAAAGTTGTACAAATTTCTTCACTGTTAAATACATGCATGACACTTCTCAGATTCTGTGTACATGTCTATCATTCTTTGCAGTGCCCTCAGTGCAAGATGGCATTTAAAAGCAAGCAGATAATCAACCTCTTTGCGCCAAAAAGTCTGTTTGATGGTTGCTGCAACGTTCAGGTTTGCCATCCTTCCTCTGTTGTTCGTATGGAAGTGTTAGCACTAATCTTTTTGTTTTTCTTCCATTGTTTTTGTGTTGAACTCGTATAGTTACTCCCTATAAAGCACTCATGGAATAAATTTCTTTTCATTTGCATTCTAGTCTTTGGTCAGTGATGAAGCATTCATGAGGTGCTATGTTTGGTGGAAACTCACTAGTATTTCTTATTCTCAATAATTCAGGAAGTTAAAGAACAGATGGTAGCAAGAGTTGACAGTGCCGTGGCAAGCTATCAGGCTCAACTCGCCGAAGAAAAGAGAAGGATCATAGAGCAGCTGAAGTTGGAATTCGCTGATGAAAAAACAAGGTTGGTTAAACAACTTCAGTCAGAGTTCACGGAGATGTTAAATAAGAAAATGCAGGACGTGCATCTTAGTCTTGGGCAGGCGTATCGGAAGTAGTGGTCTGGAGAACTAGACTGTCGATTCCAAACCAATTGTGGTACCTTGTGAAGTAATTTATGTACTCTGAATCTCTGTTTAAGCGTTATCTTGGCTGAAAAACCGCTTGGAAGTTTAGACAAGGCCTTTGTTGAGATCTATTTTTCCAGAGAAACTAGCTCATCCAAATGTTTATTATACTGGCATGTGCCTTTAATGGATAATTGATTACATGACTCGCTGGAATTTGGACCCCCTCTTGATCCCTTCAGAAGACAGTTGGGAACCGCCTTATTTTCTTCTTTCTTTTAAGTATCAACATGTGAAATTTAGTTCACGACGGAGATGAACTGATAAAAGAATGGTGGATTTAGCACTTCTTTTAAGGCCAGGAAACACAAGAGGTAAGTGTGAAAAAACTATAATTCCGTCTCTTGGACGAGTGTAACAGATCCTACTATAGAATCAGTAAAATGTAGGTACAATGCCCGAAGCTGCAAGATAGAATCAGCAAAATGTTCTAGCAATGCGCTAGAGGAGACGCAAGTACCTCTCTGATACTACAAGGGGTGCATTGAGTAACCTAGTGATCTTGTCGACAATGTTGTCGATGGTAACACCAAGTTCACGCGCGCGCTCAGCTCTCTCCGCCAGCTCCTGGGCGGCAATGTCGACGGCCCAAGCCTGACGAAGAGTAGGGGAACGGGCAGACCGGCCGCGGGAGGCGTCGTCCAGGAAGCTTCGTGTGGCCTCCGTGACGGCGCGGGAAGCATCGTTGAGCAAACTTGATGAAGCGTCTGCAAGCTCCTCAGCAAGGGCGCGGCGAGCGGTGGCGGCGACGCCGGCGAGGGCGCGCACGGCGTGGGCGTTGGCCTTGGACATGGCTTGTTCAGCGTAGATGTTCACATAGTCGACGGCTCCCTCCGCGTAGATGTTCACGTTGTCCGGGGCAGGCGCAGCGATAGGGACGGCGACGGGTGAAGCGTTGGCGACGGCGTTGCGCGCAGAGCCGGCATTAGCGTTCTGGATGCCTGGCTCCACGCGGTTGTCAACGTCAACAGCAGCGTGGTGGTTGGAGCCGGTCGAAGAGTCGTCGTGGGCGCCGTCGTCGGTGGTGGTGCCCGACCAGGCTGCCGGGACGGGGAGGCGGAACAGGTCGGCGGGCGCGGCACGCGAGGTCTCGTCCTGGGTGTCGGCGCCGGCATTGGAGAGGACTGACCCCGCGTAGGCGTCTGCGTCGGCACTGCCGCTGACGAAGCCATCAACGTCCGGGACCGCGTCGTCGGGGAAGGCAGAACAGTCGTCGAGTACGGGCGCGCGCGTGAGTTCGTCGAGGGTAACGCGCGTGGCCTCTGCTTGGGGGCGCGCGGCGTCGGAGAGGGCTGTCGCCGCGTCGGGGATGGCGTCCCGGGAAGCATCGACGTCGGCGTCGGGGATGTCCGCCCAAGCGTCCAGGACGGGGCCGCGCAGGAGTTCGTCGAGGGTGGCGCGCGCGGCGTCGGCCTGGGCGTCGGCGCTCGCGCGAGCGTTGAGGCCATCGGCGAGCTCGCGCGCGGTGGGGAATTCCTCCTTCACGCGGGCGCGGGCCTCCGTCAGACGAGACCGCAGGAGGTCGGCGATGGTGGCCGCGGGGGTGTTGGGCTGTTGGCACGGGCGTCAGAGAGCATGCTCTGGAGGGCGATGGCCCGCGTGCGGCGCTGCTGGAGCTCGGACGCGTGGTCCGGGACAATGCCCAGCTCGTACCTGTTCACGGCGTGCCAGCCGGCCTCCCGCTGCATCTGGTCAAGGAAGGAGACGGGAGCCACACGAGGGCCAGCCGGGGCTGCGGCCCCCCCATGCCATCGGAATTTTTTTGAAGATCGAGTTGTATTCGACGCTTAGCTAGCAGCCGCAGTCACATGCATGCGTGTGCAAATTGCAAGTGGCCCGAAGACAGGAGAGAGCGTAGGCTGTACATGCCCATATATCTCAGTAGTTCGTTCGTAATTTGTTCCAGCCTATGTGTGCATAGTAACGTGGCTCAAATAAGAAGAGCTTAGGCTTAGCTCAGCTGTTTGCACTTCTCACAAGCACAAGTGCTTCTAGGATGAGGAAGGGAACGCCGCAGCGTAAGCTCACTCGATGCGGCGATGCCTTGACGGGCTCCTTAGCACCGACTCACCTTCGCCGTCTGCCATGAATAGCCCAATGTCGTCGCCCTCAAGCCAACAGCTGCCATGAATCTCTTCTTTTCTCCATCGTATTCATCCTAGTTCGATAGTTCGGCCATGCTCGCTGATCGTATTCCGGCCTTCTCGGTTCCAAAATTTTCTCAGACTCCGAATTGTACGGCGAACGACTCCAAATGGCTTTCAGTCCTAAGAGCATCTCCAACAGTTATGTATAATTACTCCCTAAACCTTAATTTAGAATGTCATCAGAAAAAACACCTCTCCAACAGTTTTGTAAACACCGTTCCTAAATTTACAGTCGGTCCATTTTCCCCTACCCTATCGCCAGATTTGGCGATGCTATTGGCACTCCCAACCGAGGCATTCCCGCTTTTTCCGCGTCGATTTCGTCCGTGCGGGGTTCAATTCGCGCCATGGATTTCCAGTCACGCTCGCTGGTGAGAGAAGGCGGCCATTCGCTAGTGCCGCCACAATGAACTTAGGTGGATTCGCTCTGCCGTCGCCTCCAGGCTCCAGCTGACCCGGGTCCCCGCACCGCCATCTGCTGCTCCCCAGCTCGCCGTGACACGCCGCCGCCTCTCTCCGTCAAGTTGCGAAGACCGACGCCGGCGCCCGTCGCCGCGCCGGCGCGCCGCGGACCTCCTCGCCCCCGACCTCCTGCACTCTTTCCTCCTCTGCCTCGAGCACTTCCGAGCCCTCTTCGGCCCCGAGGCCGCTGCGGCCGCCCGCCCCACGCTAGACTAGCCCGCCTCGTCTTCTTGGAACGCGCCGTCAAGATCTTGATCTGCTCTCCGCAAGCACGCGACCCCATGGCACCTTCTCCTCCTATTTCTACCCGTCCGCACACGCGCGCAGTACAAATTGGTCGATTTGCTAGTTAAGTTGTCTTGAACTTCTGAAATCGAATGGCTTCGCGAGCGAGTTGGGTTGGTACCTGCTTGTAGTAGTTCTTCGTTATTCCTAATTGCAGTCCGCACTTCAATGGAAAATCACCGCCAGAAAGAAAGAATGTTGAGTTGACTGTGGCTATACAAATGTTTCATTTTTAACAAATACAACAGCACTGGCAGGTACCATTGCTTGATAGTAAGCATCGGTGAATCATTGCTTGGCAAGCTGCATTTGATTTTCTTGGTTGTCCGCGTCATAGGTATGCAGAGTGTCCAGATACAAATCCCACAAGATGTCTGGATGTCTGTTTCTCGCTGAGGATGCTGAATGGCCTCGCGAGGATGCAAACAAACTGGCGGCGTCTTCTTGGCAACGCGATCACGACGACTACAGCCGCGGTCCGCAGGTCACGATCGCGAACGCAGGAGCGGCAATCGGCCAATCGCCCAGGAAAATCCCACGCCAACGAACAAAACGGTAGGGCCCACAAATGGATGATGTGGCAACTTTTAAAATTATTTGGAAACCAAAGATTGGGAATGGTTGGAGGAGGCAAGTTTTTATACTACCAATAGTGTTTTAGAAACTCCCTAAATGAAGGTTTAGGGGCTTTTTTTTTTTACATAACTGTTGGAGATGCTCTAAATCCGACATATTTGGGCTACATTGGAATACGCTTACGCCTTGTGCCTTATGTTAGTACTGTTCCTGGCCCCTCCTATAGTTCATGGCTAGCTAAGCTTGGGTGTGCACGCGGCTCCGCTCCTCACGTTTTGCGCAGCATGGCTATACAGAGATTGCGCGTGTTTCCTTCTGTACGGGTCGAAAACTAGTAGAGCCTGCTGCGGAGTAGAACACCCTACAACCGTCGAGACTTTCATTTTTGAAACTGTGGAGACCTTCATTGCTCGACTTGTGCTGACTTCATTGCTCGACTTGTGCTGATAAATCATCAGCAACGATGAGCAGGATACAATCAGGAAGGGTAGTAGTTTCTAAACCGTCAGAACCGACACCCTTAATGACAGAAGTCACAAGCAAAACTCAGAAACTTCGACGTCACCAGAGCACAGTTAGAAGTTGCGAGGACCCTTTTTTAGATAGTGGGACTATCAAAGCTGATACAAAAGCGTGACAATATGTCATCTGCCCTAAAATCGATCTCAATATATGTATATTATTTCTATATGGCATCCCTCTTACATGATTTACATACTTCACATTGGATTATTCAGACGACCAACAAAACTGGCAGAAAACAAAATTTTATGCCGGCACTTCTAACTTCTAAGTGAAGAACCATCTGCCGAGTGAAAGCAACAACACTTTCACATAGCCTGACACAAAACTACCTCATCCACTTCCCAATTTTCATCGCCATTATCTTCCGCCTCTTGTGTTCCCGGTGCTTGGCCGCAATACGCAGCTTCCGCTTAGCGTGGCGTTCCGGGTCAACAGCCGCGATAATCTTCTCGGACTGCTTTCTGCTCTCCCGCTTCTCCTTGAGGCCCTTCCGGACGCTGTTGTAGACTTCGACAAATTTCTCCACGCCAATCAGATCACGTAGTTTATCCCTGACACCCTCGGCCAGTTGCTTGACTTCATCTGGGAACCAAAATAGCAAGCAGGGGTTAGATAAGCTAAAAACAGATGCCACGCAAGAACTAGACAGTGAACATATCATTCCTATCAGACTAAACAAGACAGAAATTCTACATTATGAATCAAGAGGAAGGGAGAGTGGACAAATATGAAACTTCAATATGTTGAAAAAAGACAAATATCATACCACTAACGACTTTCCCAGCAAATCCTTCTGAAACCTTATACAGGGGGGACAAGAGCTGAACAGCATAGGTTAGTGATTCTTCAGGCCCAAGAGCTGATGAAATCATACCGAAGCAATGGAACACGATCTTTGTCTGCATAGTATCAGGAAAATAAATAAAAAGAAAAGTATCACATATCAAATATAAACATCATTGTACAGATAAAAATGACTTGGCTAATGGAATGGTGCTTGCCTGTACATCCTGCATCTGTGTTGCGATTTTGCCCATCCTCTTCAGGATAGAAGAAACTAACAAAGATGTAGGCTCTTCACTACTGTCAAGGCTAGATCCAGGGGCATCACTAGATGTAGAGGTGCAAAGGAGAAATGTATTCTTTGCTTTTGTTGAACCAAGCAACTCAAAGCCCTCAAGGAAAGCACCATGATTAGAAGAACCAATGCTAGACCAAAACTGACGCGATGAAGTTGATCGCCTAACCAGCATATGCAAGTTGCAGACTGCGTATGCCAGATTCTGTACAATTAGATTATTTGCTGTAGTATCACTCAACTCCTCCCTTAACTGTTTTAAGAAAGATACAGCTATTAGGAACAGTCTACTTGGTTGAACTAGCAACCATGATGCATCCATTTTTCCTTCATGTTTCTTCTTCTCTACTGTAGCAAAATACGATGCTACCAGCGAGCTGGATGTATTGCGCAACATGGAATGGGGATGGATCAGCAACTTGCATACTACTATCCATATTTCCTGCAAGTTATAATTGTGTCACAAACTTGAGAGCAAAGGGAAAGTCCAATTTAAAGGTCAAAGAACATAGTACGCTTAATAAAGAAATAAATCAGACATGAACAGTACAGCATCATATAGTCATCAAGTGCCTCAAGTACTTAAATCCAGTAAATAATTCTCATTAAATGGGATATAAAACCTCTTAAAATGATTAAAAAAACCCAGTCAAAAAGCTAAGTGCCAAAAAGTCACAAACAGAAAGGCGGTAATTGCTTGGCAGCACAAAAATTAAACATCAAGGAATATCACTGCTTCATGTGTTGAATTTTAACTTTGTCTCAGAGTTTAATCAGTTTTGAAGCATAAAATAAGAACTATATCAGGAGGAAATAAAACTGAAGCTACAATCAGAAATAGTAGACATGCTCAAACATAACCGTACCTCCATGTTTTTCTCAAAATATAATTCAGGAAAGCGTAGAAGTAACCTCTCCATCATAGCAACAGTGTGGTAAGCTTCTTTCCAAAATGGCAGGGCAGTTTCATCTGTTAAGCCTAATTGCATTCCTCCAGAAGCAATGACAGAAGATTCCATTATTTTCTTAGCAACAGCAAGAATACTTTTAAGATGCTTGCCAGTTTGTAATGTTCGATCTCCAACAAGTAAACCAATGACCTGTAAAGCACAAGAACCCTTTCTCTAGTTAAAAACAAATCAATATCTGTGCAAGTGTTTCAATGCTTTCTGGAAAATAAGAGCAGATGAAGTGTTGGTTTGTGACCACCCACTTCTATTTGTACAATATATCTCATGTGAAATTGGGGTATTTAGGAGAATAGAAAAGGTGCAATTAATTAAGAACCTGGGCTGAGGCGCTCCACAAGCTCTGTTTTTCACCAGTGTACCATGAAAGAGAATATTCAAAAATGGAATTCTTTCCCTGATCACCAATGCGTCCACACAGCTTTTGGATTGTTCTGAGTATCATCGCAGAAACATTATGGTGTTGTTCATTTGATAAAGCAACCACAAGATGAAGAAAGAATGTTTGACCCTGGTCATCAACAATTCTTTGTGGAAACCTCGTAAGAATATCATGGAGCATTTCAAGCACCGCTTCTCTTCCTGATGCATGCTCATAACTGCAAATTTCCATGATGTTAGCTTAGAGGACGGATATGACACGAAAGGTAAGAAACTACAAAGATTAGTGATTCCTACCTCAGATTCGCCAGGAAAAAGTCAATATGTTGCTGTAAGCGCTTCTCAGAAAGCTTATAGTTTAGAAAAAACTGTAGCAGAATTTGAATGCATTGCTGGCGAACAGATTCAGTTTGTGTGGTTACCATCAACTCAGCTATCTTAACTATGATATCATATATGTCAGGGGAAACCAACTTTCTTTTGACTATTGCCTTCAGAAGTGACAAGGCAACAGGTGAAGGATTTATCTGAAGATCAACAAACATAGGAAAACGAACAAGCATCTGCAGCTGATCATCCGAAAGTGAGATTCTAAACCCTCTAAGTAGATCAGCAAGTAGCTTCAGAGAAGATGTGACCAACTGACTGTTGGAATTTCCAGCTCTCTGTGCGATATCCATGAGTACATTTTTTATAGGATTTGCATTGTCCCTAAGAGATGGCAAAGGAAGTTTCACCAACAAGGCAAAACATCTAAAAGCAACTGAGAGTACACTTTCATATTTAGAATTCAGGCACTTTCCTAAAAGGTTGACAAAGGGATCCAACATTGACAAAAGTTGTTCATCTTCCTTGTCTAGCTTAATGCTCTTCAGACGATTACGCAGTAAAGTAAGTGCAAAATTTGTGATCATATATGAATTTTGCAACCCACTAGCAACTAGTCCAGGAAATTTCTTTGTTGAAGTATTTTCTTGATCAGGACCAGATTCCACACTACCTTTCTGCCCAGGCTCACTTCCTGTAACGGTGTCCTCAACAAGCCCATACACAAAGATAAATAAGTTTGATGTTTCAGTAGATGGATTACACTCGATACCCAAGGCTATATTATGTAGCATGGTCTCAAGTTTCGATTTTAGCTTTGGAGTAAGCTGCTTTTGAAGATGTGAAGCAATTGGTGAGATTAGCTTCAGAGCATGTGTTCTGAATGTAACACTCTGAGCTATCAGCTTAAGAGACTCAAAGGACATTCTCTTCTTTGTCTCTTTCATTTTGGAAGCAATCTTTTCAACTTCCTTTTGTTCCGCAACATCTCCAAGTAAATCGCTGTCAACCACAGCCAATAAATCTTCTAAACAGTAGTCAAGGCTGCCATTCATATCAGGAGTTATGGTTTTTGACAAAATAAAGTGAAGTGTGTAGCCCAGAACATGCAACTCAAACCCCCTTTTCAGTATAGCCCTCAATATCTTGACCACAAACTGCAAGTAGCCAATCCCAAGTTCCTTCAGAGATGCCGCTAAAGCTGACCTAGCTTCATCACGTATGCTTTCAAGACGATTCTTGAGGAAGTTACAGATTCGATGAATGATGCTCGAAAGTTGTGACTCAAAATAATCCACTGGTAGTAACTTTAGTATTTTCAGTGCCACTAGATTAATGTTGACGTTGACTTTCTCTGGATCTGCTCCTAACAACTTTTGAACCTGTGGAAACACGACCTTTTGCAGGTAGTGCTGCTTATCAGAAGATACTGTAGTTAATGAGAACGTAAGAGAAGCATCACTCATAGCTTCAGCACTTCTGGAGTCATCATTTGAGGGTTTCGCGAAATGGAATGCATCTAACACCGCACAAATCAGCCTCAATAAGATCTTCTGTTTGTCAGGCTTCAGGCTCAACTCTCGGAAGCATCTCATTAGTATCGTTCTATAATGCTCCCACTGCACTTTGGCAGCAACAGAAGAAAGCGTATCCAAACATACATCTCTGACTTGTTCACCTTTCCCAGCTTTCACATCCGAGAACATATTGAAAAAAAGTGGAACAAAGATTTTCATAGTGATGTCCTAAATGAAGCACAAAATAAATGTTAGCGAATAAACAGGGTAAGAGAAGGATTCATCCGTTCACTGTACTGGATGCTAGTTACGCGCCAGTTAATATCAAACTATGGAATAGTTCTATGAAAATGGTAATTGGTGAGATGGAAATTACATGTTTTTTATTGGTACAGAAATTTCCGTATGTAAATACTAATAAACCCAAATACGTAAATTTGCAAGCAATAAATTTCAACAAGATGTATACAAAATCTTAGCATTACACACGAGGCTAGAATTTTTTTGTAAACACAAGAAACAACAGTGGACAAGATACTAACGAACAGATACTCTTGTTTTCTTTCTCAAAAAAGTTGTGAAGTCTTTGTAAATAAGATCCTGGCTAAGACAACATGAAGTTTTGGACATATTTCCAGTCAATCTTTTCAGACTTGATTTTTATTATCTTCGAAATATTTAAATTGGAAATTCAGAAACAATATGTATTATAAAGTAGTTTCATGTAACACCACAACTTCATTGTATAATGTAAATCTATTTGAATATAAAATACTGATCAAAGCTGGGACCAAGTCGTTCAACACATCAGGTATTTATGTCCAGTGGTGGCACCTCCTATGGCAATAACTGATTAACATGACGTAACTATCAACTAAAACATTTCTGTTGGATCAACTGTGATAATGAGGTTACAGAATAGTGTGTTATAAGCCCTGAATATGATTTCAAAACAGTATATTAAAACCAGTGGAATATTAGACCAAGCACTTACAAAATAATTGTGTTGCTAGTCTTGTATATTGTTACACGATTTCAAATAAAAGTCTTGTACTATGACAATTTTGTTCATGATACCTTTTTTTTTTTTGAACTGTCATGATACCATATTAGCCAGTAACAAAACTGCAATTTGCAATGAAGTTACTAGCACCACTGCTCCAAATGGGATAAAACGTAGGAGGAAACAAGGAATGAACTTTTAAAGCAACAGTAGAAACAAATGGACAAATGGGCAATAATCTAGGATAGAAACTTCAATTTTTAGATGCAGATAAAAGCCAAAATCAACTTAGTTATATGTCATATTTACCTCTGAAAAGTTGTTTTCCTTGGTTGCCTTTCTGAAAAGTGACAAAGCTTTTGATCTTTTACCAGCCTGCATTAGAAAAATATACAAATAAGTGTTCCGACCTTTGTTTGCCTCAGCGATGAGTGAATGAAGTAAATTTACCTGTAAATGAGTTACGTTGTGGAAAAAATCCTCTTCCAGATCATCCTTGCAGAGAGGCATGAATGAACTCAATGATGCTATGTGATTAAAATTGTAGACCATCTCCCGGAATAAAATAATCCACTCCTAAATACCACGACATTAGTTTCAGTCTTCGAACAAATAAACATAGACTATTACATTAAAAAAAACTAATAAATAAACACCTTTTGAATTGATATGTCTTTAGTCATTGCTATTCCCATATTGTGCAGGTAAGTTTTCTCTAGTATCTGTTGAATATAGCCATTCGTGCTAATGCTTTTGGTATTACTCTCTTCAGATTCAATATCAGCAGTTTCAACATAGTGTTTGGACTCATTGTTCATAACTGATGCAGAAAAATCCAAGAACGACTGCAGGGCCCTGGATGCACTTTGCCGGAAAATCAACTCTTCAGATGACATATCATACACACAATGGGATAATATGGCGCCCACGTGCTCCTCTCTCATGCCAATAAACAACCGCGGCTGAATCTTGTCATATGCGGCAAGCCTTGTGTCGTAATCGACTTCACCAAGTTCTGAGGTTGAAACAGCATTCAGATCTCGCATCAAGCTAGCCTGTAGGATGTATAGTTATCACATGAAGCAACTTCAGAACAGGAACGGGCATTGTAGAAAAGTTGACAAAAAAAATGACATCATGCATAAAGCAACAATCACCAGAAAGGACAATGAGGACTCATGCAATGATAGCCCGTCGTAGATATCACAGATGCATAGCCGCAGTTCCAGTCCAACAGTCGCCAATAATGGGTTGAGTGCGCGTAAAACTTTTACAGATACCAGGCATCTAAGATTTGGAACTATTCCTTTTAGAACTCGCAATGCGTCCAAACATTCATCTGCCAGATAAAGGACATAATAAAAAAGACAGCAGTCATGTAAAGGTTGCTGGATCATGCAAATGAGAAGAAAATAATGGACAGCCTACTCTATGCATGCTAATGAGCACATCAAATTGACTTAAAGGGCTCACCGGAATTCAAATCCTTCTTACTGAAAATTGGAAGGATGAGGTCTATGAAACGCTCTGCAGCTAAGGGGTCTGTGATATAATTCAGCAATAACTTGAATAATCCAAGTTCACGGTGTCCAAGCCATGTGCCAGATCTCCTGTACACATAAAAATGCAAGTCAGTCTTTGAAAATTCCAAAAGCATAATTAGATGTGATATTAAATTAAACTTGAAAACAAAGAAAAGATCAGATGCGTTCAGGAAAGTTATCAGAAATTGTTTATGCAGTAGATTTATAAAAATTAACGCATATATATAATACTAAGAGTCTAAGATTAATGAGTATTATATCTATTACTACCTACGGTAATATTTACAAATTGTTCAGGATTCTAGACACATGCTTCAATGCACACCTTTGACAATTACTTTATCAAAGAATGTTATACATAATGAATAAAATGGTAATAATGGTAATGCTATGCTAGTATCTAAATGATGAATCCATAATATCATTGCCATGGTACTACCACGCATTCAAGGATGATGTGTTTCACCACAGTTCATCAGAGGAGTCGTGCACCTGTTAAGCTCTTTGCGATAATTAACAAAATCATGGAGACTATGGAGAAGAACATCCATATGTGGAGCGATAATTTTCTTCACTGAATGATCATCTTGCTGCTGCAAATCAATATCCAACCTCAGTAGATTCTCAATAAACTCAAGCGCATAGGAGGTGATCGATCCTGACGCCGTCTTCACAGTTAAGATAGAAAAAATAGCTGGTACAAGGTTATTTTCCCCCAGTAGTGGTGCTAATGCTGGGCTCCGGCTCATCGCCATGAAGCACGAAAATAATGAACTTGGTTTCTCGCTACTGGCAGACTCTTGGGTGAAGCAGTCAATAAGAGGTTTCACAGAAGTGAAAAACGTATTCCAAAAGATTTCTCCAAAGTCATGATTTTCATAGTGGCTAAGAGCCGAGAAAACAATTCTGATACATAAAGACCTCAGATCCTTCAACTGCTTGATTGAACCACTTGCCTGCAAAACAAAGTGAGGTTGCTGATAAGGGTTGGTTCAGAGAAGATATGAAAACGACATGCTTATTGATAAAAGAAATGGACATATGAATTTGCTAAAACCATAATAAAACATTGTGACTACATTTACTTGGATATGCTAAAAAGTGCCTAACTAATCCTCTATGATATCAGAAAAATTCAGCTTAAACTTGACATCTCTAGGTTACTAACTTGGCATTAAGAGCTTGCTGTCACCAGGTTATTTTCAGAACTCTGCCCAACAACATGACATATATCACTGTGGGACTCTTTTTCCTACTCCCAGGTGTAGCTAATCCCACATTTGTATCTCACAAACTTGGGGGTATCTCACCCAACAGAGTGTATCAAAATGGAGTAAGTGTTCATACTAGGAGTATCTAGGGTGATATCTCAGTTGAGCATATCCACATACAAGAAGTATGTGGACATACACTTTTCATATGCCAGTAACATGGTATATCATTATGTGCTAAAAAATATGGGTTGCCACGTAATTCATGTGGGTCATTTTAGAGTATCTTAGAATGGGTATGCGAACATACTCAAAGTGATAAATGGGTGTGTGCACATACCCAAGGTGGTTTTTCAAAATGGGATTAGCTACACTTGGGAGTAGCTGCTACATATATTAAACTGAAAGATTAGAGCACCAAATTGGGTGATAATATTACATACCTCCATATGGTCCACAGCTGCCATCTCTTTTGGGCATTCTTCCATGTTTGCATAATTGTTGTCTGCGTCAAGGTTCAAGGAACTATTATTATCTGGTTCATCTGATTGTTTGCAAGGATAATTCACATCGCTCTCGTTTCTCAAGTTCCGCATGCAACTCTCCAGCAAGCGAGCAACAATGATCAATAGAACATTAAGGAACGGACTTATATGAGCCATATCAAAGGTACCAAATATTTCTTCAACCAAATGAAGAAAACCATTAGCCTTTTTACATGTAAATTTCTCTATACAAATCTCAGTTGAAGCTCCAACAATGTCAGATACATTTCTAAGTACGCTGTCAGACTGAGAACCAAATATCTTAAGTTGGAGGCTACTGGGGACCAAGGACTTCAGAAGCAGCGAGAAAAAGAGGTCAAGTTCACTTGAATCAAACTGCAAAAGGAAACGAAGAATTGCCTTTCGATGACTAACACCTGTATGCTGGTACAACGATGCCAATAAATAAAAAAGGAAGTTAGACAAGCAGATAAACAAAAGGTAAAATGCAAAAGTTAGCTCTTACGATTCTAGTACACTGAGAAGCAAGTAAAAACCAACCTTTCGAGATCCAAGAAGCTTCAACTTCCTTACTTTAGGTGCCAACACACGGATAATTAGAGGAACAACACGGCGTCTGTGGTCTTTCTGAATTGACAAAGAGTCACGTGAAACTGCCCATGTGGTGAGCTCTTCACGAAGAGTCTTTACGTCAATCAGATTTTTAAGATTTTGGCTATAAGGGGTCAGGAATTCATCTTTCCAGTTCAAAAGGCAATCCAGTGCTTTTGCTTGTATGTCAGAATCACTATCATCAAGAACCCTGGTAAAAATTGACAATTAAGAAACAATGTATCACACAAATACAAAACAATTCATCTGCAGGCTGCAGCATCAAATAAAATAACTATTCATTCGCAAACCTTTTAGTTAGTACTTCCTGAAGAATCTTGCTCTGATACAAGGAACGAGCATTATGCATTAATCTCAATACACTCAACCATTCCTTTAGAATCGTTTTCCAGTGTTTCCCTTTACATTTGTCAGATATATATGAATTGGCACTGCATAAGTCAAGTTTCCATAAAGATATCAAGGATTAGACTTCCAATACAAATCTAATATGAAGAAATTAGATATTTTATAAAAATACCTAATGATGCCGACATCATCATAGCCCATGAAGTTTAGAAACAATGGTATAAGATGTCGAGAGCGGGACTCAGCAACATCAGGTATCCTCTGGAGGGACTGAAGCAACAAGGTAGCGATGGTCTCAACTGGTGTGCAATCAAAGTCCGTAGCAAGATACAAGTTGAAGCAGTCCAAAATAGCTGCAATACCAAACATGGAGTAAGAAACGTGTCGAAATGGAATAAGAAAAATCACAGGAGGATGATAACGAGAAAAAAAAAGATCAGACAAAAAAATTATGAGGATTCACTGTGCGCTCTAGACTGCTCCATGTTTGTTATTGTACAAGGACCTTAATGGCCACCAAGACTTTAGATCTCAGAAGGCCAATTGCAAAGAAAGAGAAATATGTGGAGATTAACAAATTAACTATCCATGACATAAACTGACTTGCACAAATCGAATATATTTCTTAATGTAGTAGCATGCAAAACACAGCTTCAGAGGAAGCACAGGAACACACATTATAACAGTATCCTCATAAAGTGCCTAGGCTTGAGAAATCAAAACACAAATGCATGCAAGTAGTACAGTGAGGACACAGGCACTGTTGGGGTAAGGGCACAAAGGGATGGGTTTGTACAAAAGCAATACAGAAACGAGCATAAGACAAACGCCTGAGACATACACTGTGGCTGGGTTGCAGGTTCCAGTTTCTCCAGATTTTTCTCAGTCAGAATTTTTGATTGGTGAACTGTGATAAACTGAACAAACTGAGTCCACACAAGCTCCTTGTATTTTCTAATGAGGACAGCAAGACAATCAAGAGCTGGTGGCCACAGATCACTAAATCTGTTGTATAATATGCCAATAATCCCATGTAAGAGAGGAGGTATGTAGTCATCATGAACCATCTTGGAAGATAGACTCATTTGTATCCGAGAAATGAAGATAGCAATTTTCCGGCTACTAGATACTGAAATTGGAGTTGACTCAACATCCAGAAGGGTATCCACAACCTGATATCAATGAAAACATTAGAGTGAAAACAAATATGAAGTAATAATATTAAGCTACAAAACTTACATTGGTGTATTTAGCAACAGTTTCCTCCCCAGAATCTTCTGTTCTTTGTCTCTTGTGTGGTCGCTCCTCATTTGTACCTATTCGTTGATCCATCTTCACAAAATATGATAGAATTCTCAAACTTAAAATCCTGATATTCTTATTTGGACTGCTCAAGTTAACAGCAAAGATGGAGAACAGGTCCAAAAGATTTTGTGAATCAAATTCTTCTGTCACTTCCTGGGATCCTACCCTGCTTGAAAGCAACCACCATGAAAAACTGCCTGAAACAGACAAATTATACTGGAGGCAAAAAAGTATATGGTGCTTTACCCTTGTAAGGATTCCAAATATTCAGCTACAGCAGACAGCACTTGTGGGCATGTACTGTGCCTCTTGGCAAGAGATACAAAGAGATCTAACTCCGAGTTTCTGCTGGTTTTAACCAGCAAGACTTCATGGTATGACGACAATGCTGTGCCTAGCAGACTTCTCCATGTAGTCTTTGGGAGACCATTCATGTTCTCTGCATATCAATGAATTCAGTTTATATCTTCTGGAAAACTAATGACGGTTCTTATTACAAGGAATTATAGAGAACTTCAAGTACATCACCTTCTCCCACTTCAAGCAACCGATCGAGGTTGCAGATTAACTTCTTGAGCAGCAAACAACTATCTTGATGAACATCATTCAGCTTTGAATAGCAGCAAATAGAACCCCATAGTATAGTGGCTTCCTTTTCAGTTACCTGATTACTAGAATGATTGACAGTGCTCACTGTATCATCTAATAACTTTATCCAGAAAGAGAATTTTGATTCAAAAAACTTGCAAGCTTTCTTCCCTGGAACTGGATGATTTCCATCTGTGCTATCAAGATTTATTTGCTTCTTTGATTCCTTAAAGAAAGTCAGGAGGATATATAGAACTTCCTCTGATGAACTCTCAAGAAAATTGTCCATTGCACTACACAACATAAGTCGCATTTTAACAGTTTTGTTCGTGAATTTTGATGTAAATAAGGAATATGTTAACCAATAGAAGCAAATATATCACATACCTCAATATCTGACTTTCAAAATGCTGTATAATTTGCGGCCCTTTCGCCAATAGTTTCCTTATGAAGACAATAACACTGAAAGCACAGTTAAAATCAACGATGTGTTAAAAATAAATTTCCCAAAGTCAAGCAACCACACACAACAGACAGTATATTGTACCTCAAATTTGTTAGTTTAAACACTGGAGCATAGAAGGGTGACACGATGGATAAATTGCCGGTAATGACTGGATAATCCAGAACACAAAGAAGAAAATCCAAAATACTTCCAAGAACCTCGGTCGAAGAAGCTTCTCCTATGTTGCTACCAGGTAACACATATTTACTGACCAGCGCTTCAACAAGTTTAAGCATCTTAACCTTGTCTGACAAAAGGAAAAAAAGACGGAACATCATTCTAATATGAATTGCCATTCAAAGAAAATGTATGGACCATGAGATGGTAAAACCTACCAAACACATCATTGTGTTTGCTATTTTGGAAAGCAAATGTAAGAAAATCAATTAAGCACTTCAAATGCTCCACGCAACCATCCTTGATACAGCTGGTGATTTCCTCAAATAAACAAGTAAATATTAATGGCAACTCTTTTATATCCACTTCATCACATAATCTACGAATCAGCCCAGTCATGACCTCATGAATTGTAGAAGAACCTGCATTCCAAAGTAATGCAGTGACTACATTATTGAAGAATGGTAACAATAGAGTTAAATGAACAGTTATCAATAAAAACCTTGCCTCTCATATAATTATGCAAAATTATACTATTAAACCTAGCATCATGGTTATGAAAAATGGACAAGCCTTACGATGAATTTATTTAAAGTACAACAATTAAGGAAGAGGGTCGTTAAAGCAAACAATAGAACAAATGAAAGAAAAAAAGAAAGTGCAATTAATGGGAGCGAAAACCATAACAGTATGTCACTGAAAGAACATTATCATACCATCAGGGAATTTATCATGGATAGTGGTAACAATTGACTTGCTCAACAAGAATTTAAAGACTTTTCCAGCTCTTGAGTGAAGTTTTACGGAAGTTCCTTTCATGACATGCCACAGCAGAGCAGTCACTCCGTCTATCCGTATAGGTGATGATATTTTGGCAGCCTCAAGTAGAACTTTCATTAAACCTAGGAGTCATTCAGGAAAATGGTCAGTTATAAGAATAATAACAACGTCATCCGAACAATTATCAAAGTCGTAGCATCCCCCATTAGCACTTCAGTTTAGATTGCAGCTTAGTTTGTGGGTAAATCAACAACATGAAAGCTTATACGGAGAACAGTTCTCCTTAAGTTAAAAGAATGTGTCCAAGCAGACAGAAAACACTTCATAATTGCACAAGATAGAAGGCATGTGGTAAGATAGAGAGAAGCCTAGGGCTGTGAGAATTTGATACTCCATTCATCAGCATTTGAGAATATGTCACTCAACATCTCACTAACATTTGTATTCAGGGTCATGTATCAGTGAAACAATGGAGTAGAATTATCAAAAGCACTTGCATAGAGTGCCAAATCCTCCAATTTCTCAAACATTAGAAGTTTAAAAATTGATCGTAGACATGATCTATGCATTACCACAGCATACACAAAGCAAACTAGCAAATTCGTTCCATCAACAAGACAAAACTGGTGGCACCGCGCATAATGGATTCAGAAGTAACACGAATAAAGGGGATGTGGAAAGAAAAGGGAGGTCCTTTTTTGTTTGTCATCAGAGTAGGGCACTAAGCCCTTTTTAAGCAAATTTCAGTTTTGGTCGTCTTTGAGCCCTCACTTGCAGATTTTATTCAGACGAAAACATTCAATACAAGTACCACATCTTGAGCCGATCACAGTGGAGCTCATATGTCAGGTGGGCCCAACATTAGATACTAGGAAGATCAATTCTGGTTCAAATGACAAATCTAGTGACTTCAAAAGACAACCATCCCCAAAAGTACAGAGACCCACAACAGACTCGATCCTTTGCTTTACAATGCTAGGTAAACAAACAGAATACAAGAAGAACAGTACCGTGTGTTAGCTGCTTATTAGGTGCATTTCTCAGCAAAAATGAAACCGATTCTGCCATAAATTCTCTAACATAATCCTTCGGGAAATACCTCAGCGGAGCTGTAATCCTTCAGCAACAATAACAATGTGCCGTCAGATTGAAGGCTGAAATCCGATAACATAAAATGCAAGTGGTTCATTCGATTGAGGAGAAGACACCATGAGATGTGAACTCACCTCAGGATTTGAACAACATCTTTCACTAGATACTTCTGCAAGTACATCATTATGTATGACCAAGATGTGAAGACCTGAAAGAAAACACCACATTTGACTTCCACGGCTCAACGACATACAAGATTTATGAATCCAAATAAGCAGACTAACCTGCTCCAGGATATCAGGGTCACGATCACCTCCTTCATTGAGGAGAGCTACAATGGCATTAGCATGTCTTCCTAAAAAACTGCAATCAATAAAATTAAAATGAAGGTCAAGTCATATTGAGGATGAAGGCCTCCAAAACCACTTTTCATTCGATAAAATTGAATATGTATGAAACATCATAGTCAACACTTGCAGAGAAATATCAACGACTAAATTTCACTTAGGCCTGGAGGAAAACCTAGGTCAAGGTAGTCCTCCCTTGAGAACTAACACAAAGCCAAGCAAGAAATAACTAATAAGGCTTGAGTAAGAATACAAATCAAACAGACCAAGTATTACGCTGAATAAACACATTGCGATTGGTTTGAAAAAGAATTTAGAACTCACGGCAAAAATTCTTCTAGAATATCCCTGGAGAGAGCAGCAATTAACCTGCATGTCAGAAAGAATCACTTTAGACCTCCAATAATTGCTGAAACAGACGAATAGTCAGTAACTGACTAACTGCCCAAACATGGTTACCGGATATGAAACATAAAGTAGCATTTCACTAGTGAGACCACAATTCTGATGATACAGCATAGAGCATACCATAACCCATTACTTGAAAAAAGTAAAATGAAATGAAAACATTAAATTAGGGGATCACTTCAAGTCAGAAACAAATCAAAGTTCAGGATAAATGGTCAAAATAAAGTTAACAAAAAAACAATTAACAAAAGAAACAACGTGCATATGCAACCAAAAAGTTCATAAAATAGGCTCCTCAACACTCCGTGCATCAGTATACAAATTCCCGTAACAAAATAACTAGTGTAAATGTAAAGACAAATCAAACAAGAATACTTTGAAATCTTGAGGATTTGAACTACATATGGAAGAAGGTCATCATGGATGTCAAGTTATCATTACAAATGATGACATTTTATTGCAGAGAGCATTAATATGACTTCGGATATATGACGAGGGGGGGAAATAGGACACATACCAAAGATAGTTCCAGATGAATTATAACAAATCGTTAATATCGATTCCCCACTTCCCTTTCAACATTTATATTTTTTATGGAATATCTGACAGCACGATCAGGCTTGATATAATGGTAGTCTTTCCGTGGACACTAAAAATGACAGCCAGCCAACCAACCCACAAGTAAAGCAGGGCAGGCATGATCTGAATCTAACTGTCATCATGTTCAATGCCAGTAATCCATAAAACATCTACAGCTCATTGCATACACATGTGATAATATGTACAGATTCCATTTACCATCCAAAAGAACAATCATAGAAACCATAACCAAACAGGCAAATGACAAGATATGAAGCATGCCAAATTTGAAATCATTTCCAAATTTATTTACTTAGAGAAATAAAATATGTCCAGATATGAAGTGTGTTCTAACAAATATTTATTTCAAATTTATGGAACACAATATCTAGCACTATTTAGTAGTTGAACATCATTCACATACAGATAACCCAAGTCAAAAACTATAGACTCGTAATGAAAGCAGAGAAGACGGGACACATTCAAGGAACCATGAAGTTTCAAACTGATTTGAAAGTAGATGCATGAATCCATGGTAACCTTACATGAGTATTGGTTCCAGGGACAATCTCGCACTCATGTTTACTCTCTGCAGAAGTGCAGAAAAGAGTTCTTCTCGGTGCAACACAATTTGAGGTAGCGTCTGCACTAATGGTATCATCTCATCGTAAAATGATATGAAATCCTCTGCGGTATTGAGCTCCTGGATTAACATGAGAAACAGAGTAAAATTAAGTGCATGGAAAAATAATTCATTTGCAACTTCCATATATGCTCCCACCAGGCCCAAATCACACATCTGCCATTGTGTCCAGCTTACAACATGCTCTCAACTCAACCACTAGACCAAGTGGGCATCTGTTGAGCTATCAGCATCACAAAATAGTACGTATTTGCATCCTCCGTAGCCCTCAGTTTAACCCAACCCATTTCCAAACACGCTACCTCCCAGCCCGCATCATTCTATACCATCACATCTGTTTTTGTCTCTCCATCCCCTTAGAGAGGGGCTGACAGAAAATGACACCTACCTCCTAATACACTCCATCTAACCTACTTACAAGTTCACCCCATATGTTTTCAAATTTCTAAAATCAAAATTTTGTAATTAACCACATGTCACAAATTAGTAACATGAGAATGTCCATTTCCCTCACGTTACCGGCATCACCATGCCCTGTATCAAGTATGATTATGCCAAGAGTGTTGCTCCAATTGTACCACACCAGGTTCATGCCTACAGCTAAGCTACAGGGCTGCCCAGTTTGTTGGTAGCAGGTGCTGTGAAGCAACGTGGCGATGAAACCAGTCGTGCATCGCAGGTCAGCAGTGGCATTAGAGCTGATAAGCCAAGCAAAGTGGTGGACTACGACAGAAGATGGCAGGAAGGGTGAACTTTACAATTTTTTCCTTATGTACAAGAGAAGAAGTTTGTACATTATGGTTTGTAGATGCTGAAGGATTGAAGTTAGGAAATGTTTGGCCTGATTGAAGCATTTTGGTTTTCAGAGAATGTGATTAGTTTCTATTCATTCAATACCCAAGCATCGAACTAGCACATCCAAATTATTAGTAGACATTACTTTCACGTTATAAGAGTACCAATTAAACCCTCAAACTCGTAAATTGCAAATAAAGGCAACGTAAGGTTCGTTTCTGATTGGGTGTTTTTTGGAAACATTTGCTATTTCTATTTTTCTTGGGTGTAATTCTAACTAGATTAATCAATACAACGCACAGGACAGCAACAGAAAAACAAGACTTAAGGCAACTAAGCGTCCTGTGATCCTCTAAGGGCCAAATCAAGACCCCTTGCTGCTCCCGGAGCTGAATTTGTTGTGTCTGAAATGATTAAAGAAACGAAACGAGTCAAGAAAAATCCGCATACCCTCCACTCCACTAGGGCGTCGAGGAAGAACGATGAGCCACTGGACGGCTCCGCCTTCACCGCGTGGAGGCTGCGGTACACATCTATGTCGATCTCCTCCACCCGCTGCGAGAAGGTCTTGAACTGCATAGAGACACAGAAACACACAGCCCGTCAGCAGCCGTGGAACCCAAACAGGCGCTCGATTCCGCGACAGCTCGGGGGCACCCGGGGGAGAGCGATGCTTACCGAGAAGCGCTTGCGGCTGGAGGAGCACGTATTGAGGCACTTCACCGCCGCGTACGACGGGGTCGCCATGGCCGCCGGTGTGCCGGGAGAGGCGGCTGCGGCTGCGGCTATGAGGGGGAGGGGTGAACAGGGGCGGGCCGGAGCATTCGGGGGCTCGCGGGTTTAAGCGAGCAGCACCCGCAGCTCTGATGTGGTCTAGGGTTTTTGCGGGAGGCGGTGGATGGGAGGGAGGAGGAAGACACGGCTTGTGGCAGCTACGCGGGCCTTCTCAGGCTTGGGCTTTGGTAAACCAACTAGGAAGGAACTTTGTGACTTGTGAGGCCCGCGTTGCCCTTGTTCGTATTTTCCCCGTGTGGCCGCCGAAGTCCTCAACAGATGGCAAACACAGTTCGCGAGATCTCCATGGCCCTGAGATTGTCTCTCTCTTTTTTCAAGATCCTGCATTGCCCGTTAAAACAAGGAAAGATTTTTTACAAAGATATTCAGACATCAAATTTGATATGGACTGGTCGTTAATTACATCATTTGACCTAGACTACTTTCCTCGCAGTAGTCGTCCTACACTACGACAAGAGGAGAACCAAGAAGCGTGAGTTCCACCATCTCCTACCAAATTGAACTCAGGCAGAAGAAAAATCGAGCCCTGCCTCCGCCCGATCAAGGCCGACCGCAATCAGTATTTATAATCTCGCATTCATAATTGATATGGTACTTCCTCCGATTTTTATAATAACTTAGTTTATTTTTAAGCTTAAAAAATATCCTAATGTCATCATTAATCACAGGGATACTAAATATTTTGCATCTTAAAATGAAGCGAACATTACTTAGATGCACTGGCTTAGGGCCTATTTGTTTGGGCTGTTGCTTTTGAGCTTCTGGAAAAGCTGGCTGTTTGAGTAGCTGAAAAGCTGGCTGTTAGATTTTTAATGTTGACTTTTATAATATATATTAAGCTTCTTAGCATGCCAAAAGTCAGAAAAGCAGCTCTCAGCAAGCTTTTCAGCTTTTAGTTTATTTCATCAGAAGTCAGCTTTTCAGCACTTCAAAAGCCAGATCAGAAGTTTGCTGTTTGTTTCAGCTTTTCAGCTAGCCAGCTTTTTAGCTGGAAAAGCCAGCTGAAAAGCTGAAACAAACAGGCCCTTAGAGCAGCCACAAGAGATTGAACAGTTAGAGGTAGTTAAACTACAACAACCAACGCAGCGGTGCGAATCAAGCTAATAAATGTTGACTAGTCCGGCAAGTTTATACTAACCTTGTGTGAACTCACAATTGCTCACAACATAAGCAACAGTTAAATGCTTTGAAAAGTTTAAGAAACATCACTTATTTGTAGTCTTCTTTTTCACTTCAAAGAATTGATGAGTTTGGAGAGATTGGACCATATTACTCTCTTGTTGAATTAGCAATAGAATACAAGATGATTGGACCATGCTTAGTAGTAGTCTTAGAACGACTACTAGCATGCAGTTAACTCTTTTTGAAGGACCTTGTATTGCATATCTGGTGATAAAGATGATGTTGTGATAATCCAACCTATCCATTGGATTGAGTCAACGCCGGTAAATGCGTGTGATCGTAACCAATTCCTACAAAAAGGACATCTCAGGTACGTTATGAGTCCCTGACAATCACATGCCTTCAGCCCATGTTCAACTCTTGCTTAAACACATTTGGGCATTTTGGGATGGCGCTAGCATGGACGGGGAGGGAGCCGGCAAAGCTGCCTTTCGGCAGCTCCCCGCTTCGGTTGATTTTGGGGTGCGGCTCCCTCTAGTTTTCCGGAAAAGCAGTCGACGGAGCACCCCGTTTGGCATATATTTATGTGGAACCGGTGAAGGAACCATAACAAACAGGGCCTACAAAAAGTCGCACGTCCCAAGCTTCGTCATACAGTAACTAGTTGTTCAGTAATAACTATATATCTTAAACTTGTACAGACCAAACTAGAAAAAGAAGACTTCAAAATTAAAATGGCCAGGCAATCAGTCACTGACCAGGGCATGAAAATGTTTTGTTCTCAAACTTAAAAGCTACTTCTGCAGGGGAGGAAAAACCTTACATAGCAAGCGTGCAGATGTTAAAATATTGTGAATTTGTGATCCACAGATAGGTTCTGCACTGTTACGTGCTTCAGTGCGGCGATCATAGTCAATAAGTAGCATGTGAGCCCATGGACAGCTAACTAAAAGCAGATGAATCAGCTTCTCTCCAACTCGGTCTCAACCAATTTAGAATATAAATGACCTAAGAATGCAATATAACTGAGCTCGAATCACAGGCAATCCACACTTCATCCAGTGTATCGATTGTGTCCAATATGGTCAACAGAATAAGCTCAGCAGCAAAGTTCTACTAAACTTTCGCTTGGATTTTGACAACCAGAATGTCATATTGAATCATTTCAGACAAGAAAAACACATTCAGGTTTGATTATTAATGAAGTACATGGTTGTGCCAAATCAGGCAGGGACAACGAAGAGCACAAAGTGACATTGGTGGTAACATGCGCACAGTGTCGCAAACTGAACTGAAAATTGGAGGTCCAGTACCTAAAAAAGCTGCCATGTGGCTGCATCTGCTACTATTAACATTACACAGTTTACTAAATCAACATGAATAAACGAAACATGACATCTTAGCATAAGCTGGCAAAGAGCAAAGGACTCATGGCAACAATACAGAATGTCAGAAATCAGATTGAGTTTTTCAGTTGAAAACTGCCAATTAATTGTACTACTGAAATATAGGATCATAATATGCCCTAAAGCAGCAATCAACCTGGCAGGAAAGTGAGCATGAGGCAATGACAAAGAACCAAGAGCACAAAGAACATATATGGCCACATGAAAAGAAAATCAGAATTCAACAGGGTTTTTCAGCTGCATACTTGCAAAATCTGCAATGTCAGCAGTTGATCTTCAATTGCAGGACCTGAACTAAAAATGGTTCAATCTGCCACCCATCCCATACAACTGCAGTTAGGATCTCAGAATTCCCAGTTAACCTCAGCACCATTCACAACGTACAAGAAGACGAGGACACAAACACGGTGCAATGCAAGAATCATCAAGCGAAGAGTAAGTACAATCACGGGCCGGGCGAGCCGGTCAATGGAGCAACCAAGTTGGGGGAGCGTTATCGGACGTCGTCGGGCGGTCTCCCGGAGGCCAGGGCACGGAGGTCATCTCTTCCATGGAGTACCTGCCCATGTCGGTGAAGGAGTACAACCTCCTGCCGTCCGCCGACGGCACGGAGTCGAAGCTTTCGTCCAGGAAGAAGATCATGGACTCCTGGTCTTGGAACCCATCGTACTGAGCGACCTCGAAGGACCTGGAGCAGCCTGGCCCCAAGAACAGCATCCGCCCATCCAGCTCGTCGCCGAGATGCTCCCAGGCCGCGCTAGGCACCTGGGCGTTGGCCAATGGAGCCGTGACGTTGAAACGAAAGACCCGGATCATCTCTGTGCCGGTGTCGTGGTAGATGTACCGCACGACCATGTGCAAGCGCCCCCGGGACTGGACGAGGTAGCGCCTCATCTGGCCGTTCCCCTGGACGAAGCCGACGTCGTCGTCGTAGTCCCCCCGCTGCTGCATGTCGTAGTCCAGGCGGCCCACGATCACCTCGCCTGCCGGGTTTTGCAAAGGCCAGAACGTGGCGACGCGCTCGTCGGCCGTGATGAAGAAGAAGCCGCCCCCGTAGTAGATGAGGTCCTGCGGCGCCACGTCGAGCCGGCCCCCCGAGAACCATCTGTCTCTATCCATGGTCCAGAACGCGGCGGTGGAGCGGTCGGCGACGAGCACGATGGCGGCGACCATGAATTCGTTCTGGTACGGCGGGTTGGAGATCGTGGCGGCGCGAACGACCAGCGGGAACACGGCGCCCCTCGAGTTTATGAACTCCGGCGGCAGCAGGACGCGCTGGCTGGAGTAGAGGTTGTAGAGCGCGTACGCGTGGGCGTGGCGCGAGTTGAGCGCGACGACGAGCCAGCCGCCGTTGGCCGAGCCGCAGAAGCGCGCGCGGCGGACGTCGGGCGGGAGCCGGCCGAGCCGGTGGTAGTTGCGGCCGAGCGCGCTGTAGAAGGTGGGCGCCTCCGTGTTGGGGAAGATGACCCACGGGAGCTGAGGCGGTAGGTCCGGCAGCTCCGGAGGATCGGGCTGCCCCGACCCCGTCACCGCGGCGTGCCAGCACCGGTTGACGCAGGCCATGTGGACGCGGTCGACGCCGCAGGGGAGGAAGCCGGAGGCGCGGACGAGGACGCGCTCGGGGAGGGCCCCCCACGGCCGCGGCTCCTCCTCGGCCACCGCAGCCGCCGCCGCGGGCGCGGGCGGGGAGGTCTGCGACGGCGGAGACGACGTTGCGTTGCGCCCTCCTTCCGCCATCCTCCCTCCCTCGAGTCTTCCAACTTCTGAAATTCACGCGTGCGTTGGTTGTTGGCGCACCACACGAAACCGTTGCGGCTGGTTGCTGGCTCGAGAGCTTTATAGGAGGGCTGAGGGCGTGGTTTTGCCCTGATCTTGGACTTCCTGACGGCCAGCTGAGGCCTCGTGCCGCCCCACTTGGCAGTTGTTCGACGAAATGGCACTCCCGGCGCTGGGCGTGGTGGCCTGGGAAAAAAAAATCCGTGACAGTGGCGTGGGCGCTGGTGCTAGCGGCGGCGCCCGCCGACAGCACGCCCTTGACGCCTGTGCCCCACGGGCCGGAACAAGTCATGAACGCAATGCTCGAGTTTGGAGGCATGGCCGCCGCGTCGCTGGTTGTAGATGGAGTTGTGTCCGTGTGACTCCGCGGCTCCCGGCAGCAAGGCGCTCTCTCAAATCCACATCGCTTAATGCGACTTCTTTTCCTCTCTCGAAGCCTCCCGTCGCATCTACAGTTGAGAGCGGAGAAGAAAGGCGCCGCGGTCGCCGCCGGCGGTCCTGTCGGTCTCCCCTGCCGCCGGAGTGAGGTGCGGGAGACCGATGGGCTCCGGCCGGCTGGTAGTTTAGGTCCCTCCCTTACTAGGGTTAGGGTTAGTTTCCCGGCGGCGTCGTCGAGGTGGTGGCGGCGGCGGCGTCAAGGTGGAATAAGGTCCTCTCGTGCTCGTCCTCGCCTCGGCGGAGCGGCGCTCCGGCTCTGTCGATGTGCGCGTGGAGGTGGGGTCGGCGTTTGCCGGCTCTTGTATAGGAGTCGTCCGTCGGTCCTCTTCTACTTTGGCGGTTGCCGAGGTGGGGAGGGGACCGGCCTTTTGGATCTACGAGGAGGAGGAGGCTGTGGGTTGGCGGATGGTTGGAGGTCGTACCGAGCTCGGAGATCCCGCGGCGGCTTCGGGCGTCGACGGCGAGCGGAGGTGCGAGCTGGGCGGAGCTCGGGGCGCGGCCCCGGCCGACGGTGCGTTCAGCTATGGCGAATCTCGCTTGGCGAGTGTTTGTTCCGGCTCAAATCAAAGCCATGTGGCGATGGGCCTTCGTCCAGCGCTGGGATGGTGGTGGCGGCGGGTCAGGCTGGCGCCGGCGAGGGTTGGCGACGGCGGATCTCGTCGTTTTTGTCGAGCAATAGGTCCAAGGGCCTGGTTGTAATTTCTTTCTTTCTCAGGGGCCTATTTGCTTGTGTGGTGGGACAGCTGTCCTCCGTATCCTTGTATGAAGTACCCGTATTTGTATGTGTCTTTGTACTATTTCCTTATCTATAATACAGGTATTTTCGATAAAAAAAAAAGGCGACACTTGGAAGTTGGAAAGAATGGAAGCGGACTTTGATCGGTCCCACCATCCAGCGGCCCGCAAGAAAAAAAGCCTCCTCATTTTCCTTTTGTATTTTTCTGTTTCCATTTATCAATTCAGTCTAGGAGTAGCACCCGCCAGTCCGGAGTACCGGTCAACACAGGTCTATGACTATACCAGTCAATACCGTTCGATATAGGCCGAGATGCTCGACAATACTGACCCACACGGTCTAGATTCAAAGTGACATTTAGTTTGAATAAACATCATCCTATTATTTCACTAAAATAATCTTTATGAATAAAAGACGTTCTTTTTAAGTATGATTCTAATTAAAACCATATATTAGATATATGCTTATATATAATATATATAGTTAAACTAAAAGCCGAAATGGTATATGGTATTTGCCGGTATTGGTATGTCCCATTTCAACGACCAAACCGGTAGGAGGACCCGTATTCAAAAGTTAGGCTTACTCTATTTCGACTGCATGCTTAGCTCCCGCTCTACGTTCCAGGGAATCGTTCATGTTGCATGGTCGCATAAAACTTGCTTATAATTAATTTCGACTGCATGCTTCAGCAACTCACGCTCTATTGGAAATGAATTAAAAGCTGAAAAATTAGGTGAGCTAATTTTTTCTAGCTTTTGGTGTTCAGAGAGGCTAAAAAACAGAGCCAATGTGAAAAACCAAACAACCAAAAGCTCTAATCCGCGAGAGAGATTGTCATTTTGAAACCCAACAAAATACCACTCGATCGTGAAACAATTACTAGTACAGCGAAAAAGAAAGAGAAAAGCTGGCCTTGCACAACAAAAGGAAGCAAGGCGCAACTTTTGCAGGCAGCATAGCAGAGCTGACCGGGCGAGGGGAGGTGCCTGCCAGGCCACCAGCTGCGCTTTCTCCGGCCGGGCAGGCAGGCATCCAGCAGAGGCTTTGGCTTTGGAGTTTGGATGCCCGAGCATTATTGACTCTCCAAGTACTTAATTTTTCACCAACAAAATGTGGATGATTTTGTCAAGCAGTGAATTTGAGCGGCAGATGATCATGGTTAAACTCTGAGTAAAAAAAAATGATCATGTTTAAAACGAAAACACATGCTGGATCAGGATCATCCTGCAAAAGGGTCCATCACTGGCGGGTGGGCCATCGGCAGTGAATTCTGGACTTCCCAAATTCCCTTTCGACAAATACTGAACTGAACGCAAACATCAATAGATGTTCTTGTAAGTGTCATTTTCCTTCAAAGTTTCATGCTACTAGTTTGAGTTTAGAGAAGCCGACGGGCGCAGTGGGCGTGGGAGCCCAGGGTTGCAACTTGCAAAGAAAGAAAAAGGACTTTTTCCCATGAACAGGAGCTCCCGAGTCGCGACAGGCAAAGCATGCGAGGAATTCAAACCCTCCCTCAAACCTTCTCTCCCTGAAATAAAACACCTTTGTCCTCTTCCTCCTCCTCTCCCTGAACCACCACCAGAGCAGAGAGGCCCTCACCAAAGAAGGAAGAGATGGAGGCAAAGAAGGGAGAGATGGAGGCGGAGGCGTCCTCCGCACCGCCGACGTCGGCGTGGGTCATCCTCGGTAGCATCCCGCGCGTCCTCCGCCGCCGCGACGACCAACCGGAGGAGGGGGAGGAGGAGGAGGAGTCCTTCTCCCTGGCGCTCACTCCGCCTCCGCGCGTCTCCCGCCTCACCGTCTCCGCCCGCGTCTTCCCCAAGGCCCCCACGCCGCGCCACTTCCCCTTCCTCCTCGCCACCGACCCCTCCGGCCTGCTCCTCCTCTCCGCCATCATTTCCCGCCCCGCTCCCGTCAAGGTCTTCTCCGACCGCGGCAACGGCAACAACTCCTTCCACTGGAGCGACACCGAGGCCAGCTACTTCGTCCTCGACGCCGCCTCTGGGGGCTCCGCCGCGCTCCGCCTCCCCGACCCGGAACACGAGCCCGTCATGCACCAGGCGCTCCTCGGCATCCTCGCCTCCCCGGCCGGCGGCGGCCACTACATGGTCGCCGAGCTCCGGCCCCTCATCGGCAGCGACCACGCCACCCTCCTCTGCTTCTCCTCCGACCTCGGCGAGTGGGTCGAGAAGGAGGTCCACTACCCGCTCCCGCCCCGCCCGCTCGCCCCCATCGCCACCATCTCCCACCACGGCAGGCTCTGGTGGGTCGACCTCTCCTGGGGCATCATCACCACCGACCCCTTCGCCGACCGCCCCGTGCTCGGCTTCGTCCCTCTCCCGCCGGGCAGGGTGCTCGAGTGCAGGGAGGCCTGGGGCGTCACCGACAAGTTCCGCTACGTTGGAGTCAGCGACGGCAAGCTGCGCTTCGTCGACACCTACATGGGCCGCCGCCGCCCTCGCCGGAATGAGGTCACCGTGTGGACCCTGGCCGATCCGGACTCCAAGGACTGGATGCTCCAGTACCGGGCGCGCTTCGCCGACATCTGGGCAGACGCCACCTACGCCGCCACCGGGCTGTCCAAGAAGGTGCCCATCCTGGCGCTCATCCACCCCAAGGACCCCCGCGTCGTCTACTTCAGCCTCGACGCGCACCTCTTCGCCGTCGACGTGCAGGCCCGCAAGGTCGTCCACTGCGAGGCCTACAGCCTGGTGGCGCCTCCCCAAGAGTACATGGCCAACCGCTTCCTGCGCGCCTGGGACCTGCCGCGGGCGGTCTCCTCAGGTGAATCCCTCTCGGCTTTCTTGCACAGGCCTGCAAATTACTGAATTTTCGTTCTTTCTCGTGTCCTGGATGGAGTACCTCAATTAGAAAGCCTGCAATTTGGCAAAATACTGAATTTTTCCTCTCTCTTTTTTTAGATAATGAACTGAATTGTATTTCTTGTGTCCCGCATTTAATTATTGTCTTCTCATATACTAGTATGCTATGCACGGATCTCTCTGCTGCTACACCACTAGTGCTAGTCTCATAGCTTGGCTTGGTGATGGTTCATCATGTACTGCAGTGTGTATCCATTTATCTGAATTTTGAAACTAACCCATTACCTAAAATGGGTTGGTGTTCCCATTCAGTGCCTAATTATTAGAGAAATTCGTGTAGCCTTGATGCTTATCAAAAGGTGAGACTTGTTGATAGTTTGTAGAATGAGCGCCGTGCATCTGTTCATGCATGAGGCTTGTATGATGAATGGAGTAGGGCTCAGCATCTATCGTATCAGACTGTTGCTAGACAGCCAACTAATCCCATGTGGTTCTGTCTGAAGTGTTTTGTTTGTCTATTTCTTCTGATGAGTACAAACATGATCTTTGTAAGGTTGTCCAGTGTGTAAGTATGCTTTTGTTTTCCTCTTTAGAATTTTTCAATTCTCTGAATATATTAGGAGGGACGAAATTAAGCTACTGCTACATGCATGCATGATCATCATCTCATCCAAGCAACTACACAACTACTGTACTAATATATAGTTTTGACAAGCTAGATAGCTTAGGTGTGCTAATGATGTGTTTTGATCTTGATATTTGAAGGGATGGTTAACTGGTCGAATGGCATGAGCATGGTGAGTGAAACAGCACCATCGGCAGCTCGTCGGCGTCCTGCTGCAGGGAGGGGGAGTAGGAGCAAGGGCATGAGGATTACCGGGCTGCCTGGGGATTACCACCTGGTGGGAATCACGAGGCAGACATTCATCGGATAGGATCGTATCATATCGTGTTGGTCAATCGAGGAGCAAGAGTTTGCTTTAATAATTTCCTAATGAACTTAACAGTAGTGTGTTGGAGCTAGTATTTGGCCGGGAGATGCACTGTGAGTGTGCGTATGACTTGGATGTACAACATCATCAGCTAGTGTGACCCTGTCTATTCTTTTTGTTTGTGCGACCGACTCATGGATCGGATAACTCGTAATATCATGATGCTCTTCTTTCTCGATCCATTAATGGTTACTGCTTAGTGCAAATCTGTCGTCCGGGCCGGGTAGCTTCAATTCAAGCCGGAGGTAGTACAATTAGTAGAACTAGGCTGAAGACGCTGATGTTTTGTATTTTGAAGCCGGAGGTAGTACAAATATGACTTCTAGAGTTCTAGCTGGCGTAAAAGTTTTGGAATCCGGAGGTAAGCAGAACTTGTGGCAACAATACAGAATATGTCAGAAAACAAATGAATATTCAGAAGGAAACCTAACAAACACCATCTGTATTCGATCTGAACCGACATGAGAACATGAGACAGATGAACTGGCACCAAAGAGCACAAGAGATACTATGGTAACATTCAAAGACATTCAGATATCCAATGGAGGTTCTTCAGTTGCAATAACTTGTAAAATCTGCTATTCAGGCCTGAAACTGATGATCTTTAGTTGCAGGATGGGAACTAAAAGTGGCTTTCGAGCATACATGAGTTGAGTTATTTTGAAAGCAAACATACATGAGTTGAATTACTCTCATACGCCTGTAGTTATCTGACATCCCCAGTTAACCAGACTAATAGTATGTCTCGGCAGTCAGCTGCAACCACTCACTACAACAGGCAGCATCCTAAGCGCACAACAAATGCCAAAAATGATCGATCAGTAAGCGAAGAGTAGGCAAGCACGATCACCGGCGGGGCGAGCGTCAGGTCAATGGAGCCACCAAATTGGGGAAGCGTAGCGAGCGTTGGACGTTGACGGGCATTGCAGAGGCCACCAAAAGGTTTCCAGCTCGTCCATGGGGTACCTGCCCCCGTCGTCTTCGTCCACCGCATGACGGCCACCGTCGGCGTCGTCGTCCACCGAACCAAGGCTACTGTCGGCGGCGGAGGCGTCGCCGTCGTCCTCGGACCCCATATCGGTACCGTCGCCGTCGTCATCCGGCGGCGGCGCGGCGATGAAGCCCTCGTCCAAGTAGTATATCGTGGACTCCTCGAAGCCATCGTAGTGGGCAACCTCGAAGGACCTGGAGCAGCCCGGCCCCAGGAACAGCATCCGGTCCCATAGCTCGACGAGCTGCTCCCAGCAGGTGAGACGATGGTAGTTGCCATTGATAACCCGGCCGTAGGTGGACAACCGGAAGACCCGGATCATCTCTGTGCCGGCCGTGTTGAAGACGTACCTCACGGCCATAAGCAATTGCCCCCTGGATCTCACGAGGTAGCGCCTCATCCTGCCGTCCTCGTACATCGTTCGGAAGTCGTCGTCGTAGTCCCGCCGCGGCCGTATGTAGAGGCTGGTACGCCCCATGATCACTCCGCGGTTCGGGTCGGGCACGGTCCAGAACACGATGAGGTTCTCGAGGGGCGTGACGAAGAAGAAGGCGTCTGCGAAGTAGATGACGTCCTGCGGCATCACCGGCAGCGGGCCTCCCCTCGAGAACCAGGTCCTGCGGCCCTCGTACCAGAACGCGGCGACGGGGCGGTCGTCGACGAGCGCGGTGGCGGCGACCATGTAGTTGGGGTTGCGCGTCGGCGAGGCGGAGAGCGTGGCGGATTGAAGGACCAGCGGGAGCACGGTGTTGTCGGTCGGCGACCCGAACCCCAGCGGGAGCGGGATGCGGCGTCCGGTGTTGAGGTTGTAGAGCGCGTGCCCGGCGGGCGCGTGGAACGCGAGGACGAGCCAGCCGCCGTCGCCCGAGCCGCACCACCGCGCACCGCGGACGTCGTCCGGGAGCCCGCAGAGCCGGTGGTAGGTGCGCGTGAGCGGGCTGTAGAAGGTGGGCCGAGCCATGCCGCGGAACGCGACCCACGGGAGCTGCGGGGGAAGGTCCGGGAGCGGGGACAGCGGAGGAGGCGGCGGGAGCTTCACGGCGGCGCGCCAGTACTTGTTGACGCGGGCCATGTGGACGCGGTCGACGCGGCAGCGGAGGACGCGGAAGACGGTGACGAGGATGTTGTCGAAGAAGTTCCCCCACGAACGCGCCGGCGCCATGGCCGCAGCCGCGCGACGAGAGATCGGTGCGCGGCTGCCGAGACGCCGATGCGGTGCGCCCTCCTCCTTCCTCCCTCGAGCCTTCAGCTTCTGAAATGTTCACGCGTGCGGCGGTTGTTGGCGCACCACCACGGAAACCGTTGCGGCTGGCCGCCGTGATCGACAATTTTTAGGGAGGGACTGCTGCCGAGTCGCGCTGGGCCGTTGCCTCGCGTACCACCGCGCGTGCAGCAACTGCAGCGGCCGCTCGATGTGCTGACGCCCTGCTCTGGCATTGCCATCCGCTTCGGCACGAGGGTGTTGTTCTGCTGCGATAGTCGAGATGCCGGCTTGAGGAAAGTGCGCTGACGATGTGCGCGTGCCAGTTGTTCGACGAAATGGCTGCGTGCCGTGCGGTGCGCGGCGAGATGGAGGAACCGCGCGATGCCAAACAGGGCAGGAGCTCTGCAGATTGCTATCCGGTGTTGGGTTGGGATGCCCTGCGCCCTCAACATCGAAGCCCGACGGGCGGCAAGAAGCCCTGACCGTCGCTGGCAGTCGATGTGTGCTCGTGGCCGTGGGATCCCCAGGCTCCTCGCAGCCTAATAAGCAAGCTAATATAAAGTGACAAGTGCCATTGGGAGCAGAGTAGCACCTCATCCTTTTCCCTTGTGCTGCTGCTGCCCATGGCCTAACGCATATCAGCGATGGTATGACATTTCACATACGGGTGCGGATTAGCTAGGAAGCCTCTGCCTGTTGTCATCTTTAATCTGAACATGTTTAGATTATTGACTAAATTGGTGTTCATGTGAGATAAAACATGAGCAGGCACATAAGGACATAATTGATTTTAGGGGGGTGATCAGAGGTGCACAAAAATACAGCAGCAGCCAAACATGTCACGGTTCTTAAAAATCGGAAAGGCTCTAGTTTTCAAATACTCCTTTATATGTATTACCTGATTATATAGTTTCTAAAACAAAAGGTTTCTCCGCATGGTGGTTTTGAAAAAAACACTACATCCAAGGCCGTATAGTTTCAATTATTTTTCTATTTTAGAATCAAGGGCATAGCTTCAATTATTTTTCTTGTTAGTGTGCGTTGTAAGGAAAAAACTAATTGTTTGAATTCACCCCTCTTGCAATGGTCCTAGCTTGAGAGGTCATGTATGGGCCATTTCTTTTCCCTATAATACAAAGATACGCAGCCCTCCTGCGTGTTCGAGAAAAAAAAAAGCTTTTACATTGAAGAGCAGACATCATTTAAAAACTTAAGGTTTCAGCCGACAATCCTTTGGATCTTCACTCGCCCAACAAAGGATTGCTTTAAACTGAGATTTCTTTTAGATAAAGAAAAAGGCGTGAAACCATTGAGAGGCTTCTGTTCTGAATTCATATTCTAGGTATGAAAAGACACTGCTCATCGAGGATCGATTCACCAATTGTGCCATCGATCTACCTGCTGATGTGCTGAAACCTTTTTGACTTCCTCCTTGATATGCAATGGAAGGATGTATATCTGGAGCACGGACGTACGTACGCGCCTCGACGATGAGGTGAAAGAACAACATCGACGATGTTTCGTTCAAAAACAACATCGACGATGTTTCGTTCAAAAACAACATCGACGAGGTACGGCAGCCGCTTGTTGAATTTGATATTGTCCTTATTCTCCTTGATCACCTTGACGCTGGATTGCAGCTCCCGACTCAACCGCTGCAGCTCGTCCTACGCTCCATCCAACCACACGCAAAGTCAGAACGGACAACTCTAAAATCCAAAAGGGGACGAAGCAGGCCTAGGGTTTAGCGGAGGAGCGCTCACCTTCTGGACGCGGATCTCGTTGTCGAGGAGGCGCGAGAGCTTGATCAGTTGCTCGGTGGACATGGAGGCGATCAGGCCATCCTCCAAGTTGTCCATGGCCATCGCGCCGGCCGCCGAAGGGGGCGCTGCGGAGGGCCTCGACGACATCGCGCGCCTGGTCTCGTTGGAGGTCGGAACGGGAGGGTGCGTGCGATGGGCGAAGCACCCGCCGCCTCGAACTTTTGATGGGGTTGCCTCGAACTTGGGGAAGAAGCTGCTGCGACGGGCGAAGCAGACGCGGAGACGCCGCCTCGACTTGTGCTGGAAGTAGCCAGAGGTCAATTTGAGTCTGGGCCGGGCATGATGCGTATTGGGATGCGAATACGGCCCAGATGCTATTCAGCTCGGATTATTCGTGTTCGGAATCGATCCAGCACGGATTACTGGACTCATTTACTAAAAACCACTGTAGATTATGAGTTTTTTCCTAATATTTGAATTGTTTTTCAGTTTTAAAATCACACAATCAAGCTTTCACATATTAAGAATTCAAAACTCGAAGGTTTTTTCTTTGCGAATAAAAACTCGAAGATTCTGACTTTCATTTGTAATATATAATTCCATCGGCCTATTTTATGATATATTGATACCTTGACAAAAATTGATTCGCGGAATTGACGAATTATGCAACCTGATTCCACTATTGTGAAGAGGCTAACTTTATTTAGACATTCGGCGTGTTTTGAGACTTGTTTCCACTATTTGGGTACGCTACACATGTGTAAACCTTTTGCCGTAACATAATTAAAACTTGCTCAAACAATGTATTGAATATTATGGGTCAATGTATTTGAATTATTGATTATTTTAAAGTAATTGCAACAAATTGTATTCATTTTAGACCTAGTTTTGTTGCACTAATTGTCTACAACATATGTGCATAAAGTTTTCGTTTGAGAATCAATGTGTGCAAAAACTGAAGACACATCTGGCCATCACGTTTGGGTAGAAATTCAACCAGCCTGTTCGGGCAGCCTGCTGCTTATCAGCCGCTACAGTGTTCGCAGTTATTTCTTCAGCGGCCGCTACAGTGTTCGCAGTTATTTCTTCAGCGGCCGCTACAGTAAAACGGCTGCAAAACAGCTTGCTGAACAGGCTGAACTTGGACGGAAATTCACTACATCCGTTGAGTTTGAGTACAAATTCAACTTGGGTAAATTTACTACAGCCGTTGCGCTTGAGTACAAATTCAACTTGGAGGTAAATTTACCATGCACCACAAGACCATGCGTAAAGTGTTGGAGGACGAAGTTCCGATCAACACGAAATAGTAGCAGGGGCAGTGAGCTACAACCCACAAGCTGTGATCAACCAGTACACTGTGTCAAAAATGACAGGTATGCAAATTCAAGAAGAAACGGAGATTTCTGAAAAATAAATAACGTAAAAGAGCGTAGGATTGCTGGAAACAATAGTGTCAACAATCTACTGGATATTCAGCTTCAAATCTGAAAAAAAAAAAGCATCTGTATTCCTGATAGGATTACAATGTATTCTAAAGCAGAAAGTGATCTGAGCAGATAAGAGACAGGGACCAAAGAGCAGACAAGATATTATGGCAACAATCAAAGAAATTCAGATATCCAAATGGAGGTTCTTCAGTTGCAATAACTGGCAAAATCTGCTATACATTCCTGAAACTGGTCTTCAGAACCAGAACTAAAAGTGGCTTTTGATCATACTACATTAGTTGAATCCCTCTCCCATATGGCCATATGCCTGCGGTCATCTGACATCCCCAATCAACGAGACTAATAGTATGTCTCTGCACCACTCCCTACAACGAGAAGGGGACACCACAGCCAGCATGCTGTGCGCACAAATCATGTCAAAAATGATCAGTAAGCGAAGAGTAAGCATGCACGATCACCGGCCGGGCGAGCATCAGGTCAATGGAGCCACCAAATCGGTGGAGCGTTTGACCTCGAGGGGCGCCCAAGAGGCCAGCTCTCGGGCATCAGCACGCCCATGGTGTACCTGCCCGTGTCATCGTCGTCCACCGGCGGCACGTCGTAGAAGGTCTCGTCCAAGATGTATATCATGGACTCCCCGAAGCCATGGTAGCGAGCAACCTCGAAGGACCTGGAGCATCCCGGCCCCAGGAACAGCATCCGGCCCCTTAGCTCGGCGTCCTCCTCCCAGGTGTGGCGACGAAGGTAGCCATTGATAGCCGGTGTGGAGGTGGACAACTGGAAGACCCGGAGCATCCCAGTGTTGGCCTCGGTGTCGACGTACCTCACGACCATAAGCAGCCTCCCCCTGGAGTTCACGAGGTAGCGCTTCATGCTGCCGTGTTCGAGCATCACTGCGACGTCCTCTTCGTGGTCCTCCCGCGGGTGCATGTAGAGGTTCTCACGGCGCAGGATCACGTCGCCGTTCGGGCCGTTCGCCGCCCAGAACCGGATGAGCCTCTCATCGGGCATGACGAAGAAGAAGGCGTGTCTGTAGTAGATGACGTCCTGCGGCATCGCCGTAAGCTGGCCTCCGGTCGAGAACCAGCTCTCGCAGCCCTCACACCAGAACGCGGCGGTGGGGCGGTTGTCGACGAACGCGATGGCGGCCACCATGTAGTTGAGGCCGTTTGACGGCGAGGCAGAGAGCGTGGCGGATTGCAGGACCAGCGGGAACACGTTGTTGTCGGTCGGGAAAACGAACCCCAGAGGGAGCGGGATGCGCTCGCCGGAGTTGAGGTTGTAGAGCGCGTGCGCTGGTGGCGCGTCGAACGCAAGGACGAGCCAGCCGCCGTCGCCCGAGCCGCACCACCGCGCACCGCGGACGTCGGGCGGGAGGCCGCAGAGCCGGTGGTAGCAGTGCGTGAGCGGGCTGTAGAAGGTGGGCGCCTCCGCCTCCGCGCGGGGGAATATGATCCAGGGGAGCTGCGGGGGCAGCGCCGGCAGCTCGGGCAGGATCGGTGGCCGCGGGCGCCGCAGCCCCATCACCGCCGCGCGCCAGTGCCGGTTGACGCAGGCCATGTGGACGCGGTCCGCGCGGCAGGGGAGGATGCCGGAGACGGTGACGAGGATGTTGTCGAAGACGTCCCCCCACGGACGCGCCGCCTCCATGGCCGCAGCCGCGCGCCGAGAGATGCGCCGCTGCCGAGACGCCGTCGCGGTGCGCCCTCCTCCTTCCTCGAGCCGTCAGCTTCTGAAATGTTCACGCGTGCGGCAGTTGTTGGCGCACCACTACGGGAACCGTTGCGGTTGTCAGCCGTGATCGAGAATGTATAGGGAGAGACTGGTGGCGAGTCACGCCGGGCCGGTGCCTCGCGTACCTTGGCGCGTGCAGCACAGCAGCAACTTCCGCGGCCGCGCGATGTGCTGATTCCCTGCACTGGCCTCCATTTCGGCATGAGGCGGTTGTTCTGCTGCGATCTCGAGCTGCCGGCTTGAGGAAGGTGCGCCGACGATGAGCGCATGCCAGTTGTTCGACGAAATGGCTGCGAGCCGCCCGCGGGGGAGTGGTGACATGGAGGAACCGCGCGATGACAGGCATGAGAGTTGGTGCAGACTGGTGTTGGCCTGTTGGGTCCGCGAGCGCGCCCTCAACATCGAAGCCTGACGGGCCGCACCAAGCCCTCAAAGTCGCTGGCTGTCGTCTGTCGATGTGCGCTCGTGGGATGCCCAGGCTCCTTGCAGCCTAGTAATAAGCAAGCTAATAAAAGTGCTAAGCGTACAGTACATGCACGTTATTTTTTCCTCCTTTTTTTTCCATTGCTTAATGTTGTTTCCAGAAGGATTTCGTGAATTCCATTTCATTTTTTTGATATAATTCCATTGGCCTATTCTATGTTATATTGGTACCTTCACAAGATTGATTCGTGGAATTGCGCAACCTGATTGAGCTATTGTGAACAGGCTAACTTTATCAAAAGACATTCGGCAAGTTTTTGAGACTTGTTTCCACTATTTGGTACACTCCACATGTTTAGACCTTTACAATAAACTGATTAAAATTTGTTCAATCAATGTATTGAATATTTTGGGTCAATATATTTGAATTATTAATTATTTTAAAGCAAAAACAACAAATTGTATTCATTTTGGACCTGTTTTTGCTGCACTAATTGTCTACAGTACATGTGCACAAAGTTTTTCGTTTGAGATACAATGTGTGCAAAAACTAAAGACCCTCAAACTCATCGCATCATACCTCTAGCCACCAAGTTTGGGAAGAAATTCAACTTGGGGGTAAATTTACTACAGCTGTCGAGATTGGGTACAAATTCAACTTGGGGGCAAATTTACAATGCACCACAAGACCGCACCAAAAGTATTGGATTTTGCTGTCACATCTGCCGTAAGGGAGGATGAAGTTTACTTTGTTTGGAGATAAATGTATCAAAAGGGCGAGGTTGTGTTGCAATAAACGCTGAGAGGGGGAGTGACAATGGACAGACAAGTTAGTAGCAGCGGCATTGGGCTATATTACAAACCACAAGTTCTGATCAACCAGTACATTGAGTGTCAAAATGACAGGTATGCAAATACAAGAAGAAACGGATATGTTTGAAAAATAAATATTATCAACCAGCGAAGAACTGGTGGCAACAATACAGTATCAAAGATCTAATGAACATTCAGCTTCAAATCTGAAAAAAAAACAGTATCTATTTATTCCTGATAGGATCACAACGTATTTCTAAAGCAGAAAGTGATCTGAGCAGATATGAGAACATGAGACAGATGAACAGCCACCAAAATGCAGACAAAATATTATGGCAACATTCAAAGAATTTCATCAGATAACCAGTGGAGGTTCTTCAGTTGCAATAACTGGCAAAATCCGCTATACATGCCTGAAAGTGGTCTTCGGTTCCAGAACCGGAACTAAATGTGGCTTTCGATCATACATTAGTCGAATCCCTCCCATGTGCCTTTGGTTATCTGACATGCCCAATCAACCAGACACATAGTATGTCTCAGCACCACTCACTAGCTACAACGAGAAGAGGACACAACAGCCAGCATGCTATGCGCACAAATTAAGCATGCCAAAAATGATCAGTAAGCGAAGAGTAAGCATGCACGATCACCGGCCGGGCAAGCGTCAGGTCAATGGAGCCACCAAAACGGGGGATGGTTGGACCTCAAGGGGCGTTCGAGAGGCCAGCTCTCGGGGTCCAGCGCGTCCATGGTGTAGCTGCCCGTGTCATCGTTGTTCACCGGCGGCACCGGGTAGAAGGTCTCGTCCAAGTAGTACATCACGTTCTCCTCGAAGCCATCGTAGTGGCCAACCTCGAAGGACCTGGAGCAGCCCGGCCCCAGGAACAGCATCCGTTCGCTCAGCTCGAATTGCTCCTCCCAGCTGTAGTGAGGCAGGACGCCATCGATAGCCGGTGCGTTGGTGAGCTCGAAGACCCGGAGATGCCCTGTGCCGGCTCCGTCGTAGTCGTACCTCAGGACCATAAGCAGGCTCTCCCAGGAGTCCACGAGGTAACGCTTGATCCTGCCGATGTCGAGCATATCTGCGACGTCCTCTTCGTAGTCCTCCCGCGGCAGCGTGTGGATGGTGTCACGGACCACGATCACGTCGCCGTTCGGGCCGTACGCAGACCCGAACCGGATGAGGTCCTCGCCGGGCGTGACGAAGAGGAAGGTGTCTGCAAAGTAGATGACGTCCTGCGGCATCTCCGCGAGCGGGCCTCCCGTCGAGAACCAGGTCCCGTGGCCCTCGGCCCAGAACGCAGCGGTGGGGCGGTCGTCGACGAGCGCGATGGCGGCGACCGTGTAGTTGGGGAAGTCGGACGGCGAGGCGGAGAGCATGGCGAACAGCATGACCAGTGGGGACACGTTGTTGTCGACCGGGGACGTGAACCCCAGCGGGAGCTGGATGCGCTCGCCGGAGTTGAGGTTGTAGAGCTCGTTCGCTGGGGGCGCGTCGAACGCGAGGACGAGCCAGCCGCCGTCGCCCAGGCCGCACCACCGCGCGCCGCGGACGTCGTCCGGGAGCCTGCAGAGCCGGTGGTAGCTGGTCGTGAGCGGGCTGTAGAAGGTGGGCGCCTCCGGCTGCGCGCGGGGGAATATGATCCATGGAAGCTGCGGAGGAAGATCCGGCAGCGGGGGCAGCGGCGGAGGCGGCGGGAGCGTCACGGCGGCGCGCCAGTGCTTGTTGACGCAGGCCATGTGGACGCGGTCGGCGCGGCAGGGGAGGAAGCCGGAGATGGTGACGAGGATGTTGTCGAAAACGTTCCCCCACGAACGCGCCGCCGCCATGGCTGCAGCCTCGCGCCGAGAGATGCGCCGCTGTGGGGACGCCGTCGCGGTGCGCCCTCCTCCTTCCTCCGTCCTCCTTCGAGTCTCCAACTTCTGAAATGTTCACGCGTGCGGTGGTTGTTGGCGCAGCACCACGAAACCGTTGCCGGCTGGCTGCCGTGGTGGGGAATTTATAAGGGAGTCGAACTGCTGGCGAGTTGCATCGGGCCGCGGCCGCGCGCTGTGCAGACCCCCACTTCGGCATGAGGGCGTTGTTCTGCCGCGATGCCTGAACCGCCTGATTGCAAGCTGCGCCGTAGCGGAACGAGGTGCGCCGACGACAACGGTCGCATGCGAGTTGTTCGACGAAATGGTAGCGCGCCGTCCGTGGGCCGAGGGGGCATGGATGAACCGTGCGGTGTTGTCTTGAGCTGATGCCCGCCGCCGTGAGCTCGTGTGAAGCAATCCCTGAACCGCGCGATATTGTCTTAGATCCGGCGCCTGCCGTGTGCTCAATCGTGTGATACCCAGTCAGCAGGGCTTGTACGATGATGACATCCCTCTCGCAGGAAGATCTTATGAGGGTGACACTGACATTCTGGGCAATTTGGCCTGCTCGCAGGAAGGCAATTCATAAGGATATTTTTCAGAGTCCTCTCTCAACAACACATTGTTATTTTTTTTTTGCGGAAATGAGGCTTCCGCCCCCCACTTATATAAAAAGCAGGTTTGTTACAGGAATCCAGAACAAGAAAAAAACCAACAGGCAAAAGAGAATTCTACTGCTACGCTAGGTAGGACAACACATTGTTTTGTATCACGCTTCATTTGTGAATTGCAGGCTACGGCTGCCAAGAGTCGACAGTCCCCCCTGATCGAGGGAGTGTTCCTCGCTGGATCCCTCCACCATTGGGCTTGGCTAAAATTAATGTTGATGCCGCTATTTCGAAGAACTCAGGGATTGCATCTGTCGCAGCAGCAAGGGATATTGATGGAAATTTTCTGGGAGCTTCGGCAATGGTCAGGGAAGGTTTTACTAATCCTGAAACCATGGAGGCATATGCATGTGGTGAAGGGATGACACTTGCAAGCGATCTAGCACTTCAAAAGTTCAGGCTTGCCTGTGATAATGCTAATGTTATCAGGACCCAAAAGGAAGCAGGCATGGGAACCTATGGACATATCATCCAGGAAATCAGAGCGAGAGAGCTGGGAGTTTTATCTTTTTTGAATTTATGTGAGAGTCGGAACTCTAATGTAGATGCTCATGTTCTCGCTAGAAGATCAATTTATACTGCATTAGGCAGGTATGTATGGCTTTTGAACCCGCCTGAAGGTGTTTGTATCACCTACAACTCTGTTAATCAATAAAGGGAGGTGATTCTGCTAAAAAAAGCAGCGTAAAATAAGCAAAGAGCTGATTATAAGACATGCACATTCTTTTCATTTTTTTATTTCGTAATTTTGGTTGATGAAGGATATCTTCACAAGGTTAATTGATTCGCCGATTTGGGCAACCTGATTCCTGATAGGATTACAATGTATTCTGAAGCAGAGTTGATCTAAGCAGATATGAGAACACGAGACGGATGAACAGGCACCAAAGAGGCAAAGAGCAGACAAGATATTGGCAACATTCAAAAAAATTCAGATATCCAATGGAGGTTTTTCAGTAGCAATAACTGGCAAAAGGTGCTATACAATACATGCCTGAGCGAAGCACAACACCTTATGGCTCCTCCGCTCTCACCTCCCCCCGCCAGCCCCTCGCCGGTGGCCACTCCGGCGCCGGCGACCACCCCCTCAACCCGCCGAGCCACCTCCTCCACCCTCTCCCCAGAAGCTCCACCCTACTACCCCTCCTCTGCAGGCCGGCCGAAGCACCTGCGGTGGATGGACAGCCCCTCCCTCTCTCCTACCTCGGTGATGCCGCAGGATCCACAACCTGGCCGCGCCTCCTACCTTGAGGTGCTCTGCCGGTCTCCCCCACGCGCCTCGAGCTCGCGGCACCCCTCTCCTCCTCCGCCGCCGCCGGTACGCATCAAGTTGCGCTCCGAGATCCATCGGGTCCTCGACGCTGCGCCTGACGCGGACGGCTGGCAGGTGGTGAGGCGACGGGGTCACCGCAAGCAGGAATCGCACCGCCGTGGTCTGCGTGCCGTGCCTGCGGACATGGATGGCCGGTGCTTCAACTGCCTAGGAAGGGGCCACCGCAAGATAGAATGCAGAGAACCAACGAGATGCCTCAGATGTGGTCGTGCTGGACACAGATCCTTCGAGTGCCACCGCCCATGGGTGCCCAGGCCGCGTGCGTGCTGGCGGATGCTTGTGCGCGACCCGGTGCCTGGCCGTGTGCGGCCCGCTGCCGCCCGGCCGCCACCCCATCGGATGTCAGCTGCGGAGACGGTGGAGGGCCCCGCCCCTGCCCAGTCCCAGCACAGGCGCCGTAGACGCCGCCGTGGAAGAGGCCGCGGCCGCCGAAGTGCCAAGGTCGGCGACGCCGCCGAAGATGAATCGGCGCCACCATCAGAGCGTTCGTCGCCGCCGCCGCTGCGCGACCTAGCGCCGGCTGGCTGGCAGGACGCGCTGGATGCGTGCTATATCGAGCGAACGGAGGACATTGTCCAGTGGGAAGCGGAGCTCGAGCACAGGGCTGTCTTCGTGACGGTCCTTGGGACTCGCCCGCCGGTGACGCAGGAAGAGGCCGTCAATGCCATTGCGGCTCGGTTCAATTTGGATGCGCATGGTCTGGAGATCTTCCCTTATGCCCCGGAGGATTTCGTTCTGATGCTTCCTGACCACGACGCGTTCCAGCTTGTCCTGCAAGGAGATCGCACAGTGTCCACGCCGGCGTTCACGCTAGGACTCCGGCAGTGGCACAGGGTGGCGCATGCTGAGCATGGAGTACTCTACCACAAAGTGCAAATCGAGCTAACTGGAATCCCCATGCATGTGTGGAACTACACAACTGCCGCTGACTTGCTACGCCCGTACTGCACCATTGAGAGTATCGAGCCGGAGACTGCTGCGAGGCGAGATCGTTCAAAATTTGGAGTTATCGCTTGGACGACCCGGCCGGAGTTTATCCCGAACTCAAGAACTTTGGTCGTCCCGGAGCCAAATCATTTCGATGGTCCTTTCGAGCCAAGTCGACGCACTCTCAAATACTCCATTCAAATCCAAGTGCGACGCTTGCTGCCTCGCTTCCCGCCGGAGGCGTCACCGACACCGCCGACATCCCCTCCGCCGTCTTCGGCCTCCGACCACTCCTCCGACGACGAGTCGCCGGCGCGGCACCCAAAACGTCGCCGACGGGGGCGCGGCCGCTCGAGACGGGGGCGGACATCCACGACGGGCGCTGCCACGCCTCCTGCTCCGGAAGACGCTGTAGAGGGGCGTGCTGTTGAGTCCTTGGCCGCCGTGCCGAGTGAGCTCCGGCCACCCTCCGGCGACCCTCCCTCTGCATTAATTACGGAGGGCCCACCCAGAGCTGCCCAACCACCCGAAGTGAATGGCTTGTCCATAGCCGTTGGAGCGGGGGCTGGTGTGGAGCCGGTTTGCATTCAAGGCTGTGGTCTGGACGTGCCTGCTCCTCTTCTCGAGCCATGCGCTGAACAGCCTCGGGAAGGATCGATGGAGAAGGATCCCATGTTAGAGGAATTTTCGAACAGCCACCCCACTTGCCCCAGCTCCTTGCCGCCAACAGGGGTAGCTGAATGTTTGGGTGGAAATGGCCCAAGTCACACAACGGACCAGCCTCAGGCCCAGCTCACTGACCATGCAATTAGGCCAGTTGAGTTGCAGCCCACGATGCCTTCTGTTGGTGGTGTGCATGCCAGCACAGTTTCACAACAGCCCGCGGTTTGCCTGGAGGCGGCCCAATGTGAGCAAAATCATGAAAGCATGCACGGCACAAGTTCAAACTTGCTCACCCAGCCAGACGCGAACCAAGCAGAGGATATTGACGCGGCTCAACAATTCATCGATTCGGTCCGGCGTCCCACAACTGACGACACCAGACCCACCCCCCGCCCCCCCGCCACCTCGCCGACGCAGAAAGCGACAGCAAACCTCGACCGTGCTCCGACGAAGCCGCCGTATTGCAGCGGCGGGCTACACCGGAACCACCATGCAGCGTGCCCAAGAGGGCCTCATGAGGAAGCTGGGCGTCGTCTCGGACCGGGAGCAGATCACACCAGAGGCAAGGGAGGCGTACACACGTCTGTTCGACCATCCCCTCTCGCGCTCCCACATAGCGGCGTTAGCATCTCTTTTTGGTTGGACGGTGCCAGATGAGTGTGAGGCTCGCTCGGCCGAGCTCTTGGTAGCCGGGCCTTGATGTTGTAGCCCTGCTCTGGTAGTCCGGTAGTCCATGTCTAATGTAATGGATGCCTCAAATATATTGGTATGGAACGTAAGAGGTCTTAACAGGAAATCTCACCGTGACTCTGTGAGAAGTATTGTAGCCTCCTCGCGACCGGATGTGGTCTGCTTGCAGGAGACTAAGATTCAAAACCTCTCTTCGCGTGTGTTGCTTTCCACTCTTGGTGCCGACTTCGACAATCATGTCGCGCTCCCGGCAAACGGCACGCGTGGTGGAGTCCTGGTTGCTTGGAAGGGTGCCGTCTGTCAACATCTAACTTCGCGAGTGGATACATACTCTGCCTCGGTGCTCTTTCGCAACAATGATGGCAGCCAATGGTGGTTCACGGGAGTCTATGGACCGCAGCTCGATGAGCACAAACTGCTCTTCCTGCAAGAAATACGTGATGTGCGTGCAGCTTGCCCCGGGCCTTGGATAATCTCAGGCGACTTCAACCTCATCTACCGTTCGCAAGACAAAAATAACCCGAACGTCGACCGTGCCATGATGGGGCGTTTCCGGCGATTACTGAACGACCTAGAGCTGCGCGAGATTGAGCTACTAGGACGACGTTTCACGTGGTCCAACGAGCGGGCGGCACCGACGCTTGTCCACCTGGATCGAGTTTTTTGCAACTCTCCCTGGGAGGCAATCTTTCCTGATTACATTCTTCAGAGCACGGCAGCAGGGATATCAGATCATTGCCCACTAATTCTTGGTCTGCGTAGCAATACGATGGGAAAGAGACGCTTTCATTTTGAAAGTTTCTGGCCACAACTTCATGGTTTCAGAGAAGTGGTTGAACAAGCATGGAACACCACCGTACAAACAAACTGCCCATTAGAAGCACTCGCTCAGAAGTTGCTCTCCACAAGCCGTCACTTGCAGTCATGGAGCCAGAAGACGGTGGGAAATGTATCCTCACAACTTGAACAGGCCCGGGAGGCCCTCCACCGCCTCGAGGTCGCCCGGGACATGAGAGCGCTGACCGCACCCGAGGAATGGCTACGAAGGAATTTAAAACAACACTGCCTAGCTCTTGCTTCTCTTCAGCGCACAATTGCGCGTCTTCGGGCCCGTTTGGATTGGCTAAGTGAGGGCGACGCAAACACGAGCTTTTTTCACGCTCATGCGAGGTACAGGAAGAGGAAAAATTTCATCCCCAAGCTGATACATGGGGATCGGGTGCTGCTGGATCAAGAAGAGAAAGAGGAGGCTGTTTGGGAGTTCTACAATAATCTGTTGGGTAAAACAGGCCGACGAACTGAATCGCTCAACCTGCATGCCTTCTATCAACAGCCACATGATCTAGCTTGCTTGGATGCACCAATCTCGGAAGAGGAGGTTTGGAATGTGATTAAACGAATGCCATTGGACAAGGCTCCGGGGCCGGATGGATTTACGGGCAGGTTTTACAAGGAGTGCTGGCAGACTATCAAGAATGATGTCATGGCGGCGGTTGGAGCACTCCATGGAGGAGACAACCGTAAGCTACACATGCTCAATTCAGCTTTTATGGTACTTATCCCAAAGAAGGAAGATGCCGTAATGGTGGGAGACTACCGGCCCATTAGCCTTGTGCATAGCTTTGCCAAGCTGGTCACGAAAGTGATGGCGGAGCGATTAGCGCCAAGGTTAGGACAAATTGTGGCAGCAAACCAGAGTGCATTCATTCGGGGCAGATGCATACACGATAATTTCATGATGGTGCAACAGATGGCTAAGCTCCTGTACCGTTTAAAGCAGCCGCGTCTCCTACTAAAACTGGACATCACAAAAGCTTTTGATTCAGTTTCGTGGGCATTCCTGCTGGAGGTTTTGACTCACCTTGGGTTCGGAAATCGTTGGCTTCGTATGTTGTGCAGCCTACTCCAGACATCTTCAACAAGAATCCTTCTGAATGGCCAGCCGGGGGAAGTTATTCATCATCGTCGAGGACTGCGACAGGGGGATCCACTCTCCCCCATGCTGTTTATTATTGTCATGGATGTTCTCAACGCATTGGTCACCAAAGCAGAGGAGCTCGGACTATGGCAGCCCCTGGCGCGCAGGCGGCTTGGACATAGGATGTCCATCTATGCTGATGACGTGGTTATTTTCCTAACGCCTGTTGAGGGTGATATCTCACTCATCAAGGCCATCTTATCTGCCTTTGGAAGTGCCACTGGACTGCACACTAACATGGCAAAATCAAGCATCTTGCCCATTCAATGCCAAGAAGCACATGTTCAACAGGTCGAAGAGTCCATGCCTTGTGAGATCGCCACCTTCCCTTGCAAGTACCTCGGCTTGCCGCTTTCTATTAAGAAATTAACGAAAGCGGACCTCCAACCCATCATCGACAAAATAGCAGATTTACTTCCGGGTTGGAAATCAGCACTCATGGGAAGAGCGGGCAGGCTGGTGCTTGTACGCGCGGTGCTTACGGCGGTGCCCATACATCTTCTAATTGCATTGGACGTTCCAAAATGGATGATCAAAGAAATTGATAAGATCAGGAGAAAGTTTTTATGGAGGGGGCAGAAGGAGTTGCGAGGAGGTCACTGCCCGGTTGCTTGGGAAAGAGTGCTGCGCCCCATCGAATACGGTGGCCTCGGCATACATAACCTTGAGACTCTTGGATGGGCGCTCCGCATGAGATGGTTGTGGTTCGAGAAAACAGAGCCAACCAAACCATGGGCATCTCTAGGAGTGCAGGCTCCGGCCAACGCCAAGGCATTGTTTGCAGCCTCAGTCACAACAGTTGTTGGAGATGGGCAGTCAGCTTTGTTCTGGGTGGACAAATGGATCCATGGAAAATCGATTTCAGAGTTGGCACCGGCACTTATGCCTTATGTCAAGAAAAGGGGATGGCGCAAGCGAACGGTACAGGACGCACTAGATGGGAACAAGTGGAAAGATGATTTTGGAGATGGATTACCGGTCATTGCAATTTGGCAATGCCTACAGCTTTGGGACGTCCTGCAACAGATTAACTTAACCCCGGGCGTCCAAGACACTTACATCTGGACCCCAGAAGCGTCGGGCAAGTTTACAACCAGATCAGCATATGGCAGGTTCTTCATGGGAGGAATTAAGTTCGAACCATACAGAAGGCTTTGGAAATCGTGGGCTCCCCTCAAGGTGAAGCTTTTCCTTTGGCTCGCTATACTAAACCGGTGTTGGACCTCGGATCGCCTCGCACGAAGAGGTCTACAACATCCTGAGCAATGCCCTTTGTGTGACCAAGAGGATGAAAATATTCAACACGTGTTGGTCAGTTGTGTGGTGGCAAGAGAGGTATGGTTCCATTTTCTCGCCAAAGTGGGAATGCAAGCGCTTACCCCCTCAGCTGATGAGCACTCCTTCAAGAATTGGTGGCGCGGAGCATTGAAGAGAGTTCCGAAAGAGAAAAAAAGAGGCTTCAACACTTTGGTAATGCTCGTCTCTTGGATGATTTGGAATAAGAGGAATCGTTGCGTCTTCGACGGAGAGAGACCGCTGCCGCATGCTATAATTCATGAAATTGCAGAGGAGGCCTCCCACTGGAGGATGGCAGGTGCTAGGAGGCTCGGGGAAATAATGTCCTAGAGTCTTGTGGCGTTTGTAGGTTGCTAAGCATGTCGCCGGCGCGTATGTATGTATAAGGCTAATCCCTGGCCGAAAGGGCACTATGTTCTCTTTTTCTTCTCCTTAATGAAATGACACGCAGCTCTCCTGCGCGTTCGAGAAAAAAAAAAAAAAAAAATACATGCCTGAAAACTGATCTTCAGTTGCAGGATCGGAACTAAAAGTGGCTTTCGATCATACATGAGTCGAATCCCTCCCATATGCATGTGGTTACCTGACATCCCCAATCAACCAGACTAATAGTGTATGTCTCAGCATCACTCACTACGACGAGAAGAGGACAAACAGCCAGCATGCTTTGAGCAAAAATCATGGCAAAAATGATCAGTAAGCGAAGGGTAAGCATGGGCGAGCGTCCGGTCAATGTAGCCACAAAGTTGGGGAAGCGTCCGGGAGGCCAGCTCACGGCGTTCATCTGACCCATGGTGTACCTGCCCGTCTCAGTGTCATCGTCATCCACCGACGGCACAGCGAAGAGTCTCAGGCTCTCGTCCAAGAAGTATATCATGGACTCACTGAATCCATCGTGGTGAGCAACCTCAAAGGACCTGGAGCAGCCCGGCCCCAGGAACATCATCCTGCCACTTAGCTCGACGATATGCTCCCAGGTATGGTCCCCGTTGATACCCGGTGCGGAGGTGGACAACTGGAAGACCCGGAGCATCCCTGTGCCGGCCATGTTGTAGACGTACCTCACGACCATAAGCAGGCGCCCCCTGGAGTTCACGAGGTAGGCGTTTCATCGTGCCGGCCACGAGCATCGATCCGACGTCCTCGTCGTAGTCCACTCGCCGCCTCGTGTCGAAGCTCAAACGGCCCACGGTCACTTCGCCGTTCGGGCCGCGCGTGCCCCCGAACCGGATGAGGTCCTCGCCGGGCGTGACGAAGAAGAAGGTGCCTGCGTGGTAGATGACGTCCTGCGGCATCACCGGGAGCAAGCCTCCCATCGAGAACCAGTTCTGGAAGCTCTCAAACCAGAACGCGGCGGTGGGGCGCTCGTTGACGAGCGCGATGGCGGCCACCATGTAGCGGGGTCCGCCGGACGGCGAGGCGGAGAGCGTGGCGGATTGCAGGACCAGTGGGAACACGTCGTTGTTGACATTCGGGAACGTGATCCCCAGCGGGAGCGGGATGCGGCGGCCGGTGTTGAGGTTGTAGAGCGCGTGCGCGGGGGGCGCGTGGAACGCGAGGACGAGCCAGCCGCCGTCGCCCGAACCGCACCACCGCGCGCCGCGGACGTCATCCGGGAGCCTGCAGAGCCGGTGGTAACTGGCCGTGAGCGGGCTGTAGAAGATGGGCGCCTCCGGCTCCGCGTGGGGGAATATGATCCATGGAAGCTGCGGAGGAAGATCCGGCAGCGGGGGCAGCGGCGGAGGCGGCGGGAGCGTCACGGCGGCGCGCCAGTGCTTGTTGACGCAGGCCATGTGGACGCGGTCGGCGCGGCAGGGGAGGAAGCCGGAGATGGTGACGAGGATGTTGTCGAAAACGTTCCCCCACGAACGCGCCGCCGCCATGGCCGCAGCCTCGCGCCGAGAGATGCGCCGCTGCGGGGACGCCGTCGCGGTGCGCCCTCCTCCTTCCTCCCTCGAGCCTTTAGCTTCAGAAATGTTCACACGTGCAGCGGTTGTTGGCTCACCATCACGAAACCGTTGAGGCTGGCCGCCGTGATTGAGAATTTATAGGGTCCGCTGGCGAGTCACGCCGGGACGGTGCCTCGCGTACCATCGCGCGTGCAGCGCCACGGCGGCGCGGTGTGCTGATGCTCTGTTCTGGCATCCGCTTCGGCATGAGGGTGTTGTTCTGCTGCGATCGCTGAGCTGGCGGCATGAGAGAAGTGCGCCGACAGTGAGCGCGTGCCAGTTGTCCGACGAAATGGCTGCGAGTGGGCGTGCTGACATGGGGGAAGGGCACGATGCCGGGCAGGGCGCTGCAGTCGCGCCCGCAACATCGAAGCCCGACCGGCCGCACCAAGACTAGAACGTCGCTGGCTGGAGATATGTGCATTAAGTTTTGGGGCAATGTGTGCGAATACTAAAGACCTTGACTCATCACATCATCTCATCCAACCTCTAATCATCGACCAACCCTCGAGCAGGGTTTGAAAAACCTATGGAACTCGGACCGGTTCACGAAAACAGGGAAAACCGGTCCGGTCCGATCTGGTGGCGATGGTTCGGCGGTATTCGGTTTTGAATTTGAATCAATTTTAAATTTTGAAAACCGACCGATATGCTTTCAAGAGGGCAAACTATCTCGATAAACATACAAAACCGATTGGTGAATCGCAAAAATGACCAATTTGCTTCCAAATTTTATCCAAATTAGTTTTGGGGCTTTTGCTTGGTTTACCGACCGGTTTTCACGAAAGCAGGCATACCACCCCGGCCCGTAGTTCAAACTGTTTTTGAAACCTTGCCCTCAACTAATGGAAATACAGGGCGGCATACCGACTGTACGAATCAACATAAGCAAGGCCTAATAGAGACTAAGGCCTACTAGAAAAGGTATACGCATTGAATATGTGTCAAATTAATTTGGCTAATTTCCTTAAAAAATTAATTTGGCTAATGGTCGGTGAAGTAAGACGCCCATCATTTGTTATCTTCTCCGTGCATTTTTTTTTTAAAAAAAACTTCTCCATGTATAACCGTCAAGTTTGGGTACCAATTCAAGTTGGGGATAAACTTACCATGCACCACAAGACCACACCAAAAGTGGTTGGTGGTTTTGCCATCACATCTGTCATTTGGGAGTAGGAGTGCAAATCGGTGACATTTCTCCCATCTTCTTTAGTTCAACCAAATGAACTACTCATTTTGAAAAACTAGTTCATTTGGTTGAACTAAAAAGGATCGGAGCGTACCATAAGGGTCATCTATTTGCAACCTTACTTTTGAGACAACTGTGCCAAGAGGCGAGGTTGTGTTGCAATAAACGCAGAGAAGGGTAAGTGACAATGGGCAACCATTTTAGGGAACAATAGTAGCAGCAACAATGGGCCACAATTTCTGATCAACCAGTACCTTGATGAGTATCGAAATGACAGGAATGCAAATTCAAAAAAGAGATAGAGATTTCTGAAAAATAAATATTTGTCAAAGAGCGTAGAACTGGTGGCAACAACCTAATGGATATTCAGCTTCAAACCTGACAAAAAAAACAGCATCTGTATCCCTGACAGGATCACATGTATTCTAAAACAGAAAGTGATATGAGCAGATATGAGAACATGACAGATGAACAGGCACCACAGAGCAGACAAGATATTATGGCAACATTCAAAGAAATTCAGATATCCAATGGAGGTTCTTCAGTTGCAATAACTGCCAAAATCTGCTATACATGCCTGAAACTGATCTTCAGTTCCAGAACCGAAACTAAAAGTGGCTTTCGATCATACATGAGTCGAATCCCTCCCATGTGCATATGGTTATGTGACATCCCCAATCAACCAGACTATATTAGTATGTCTCTGCACCACTCACTACGACGAGAAGAGGACACAATAGCCAGCATGCCAAAAATGATCAGTAAGCAAAGAGTAAGCATGCACTATCACCGGCCGGGCGAGCGTCACGTCAATGAAGCCACCAAATTGGGGGAGGGTTGGACCTCAAGGGGCGTTCGAGAGGCCAGCTCTCGGGGAACTCGCCCATGGTGTACCTGCCCGTATCATCGTCGTCCACCGGCGGCACTGGGTAGAAGGTCTCGTCCAAGAAGTACATCATTTCCTCCCCGAAGCCATCGTAGTGAGCAATGTCGAAGGACCTGGAGCAGCCCGGCCCCAGGAACAGCATCCGTTCCCTTAGCTCGAAGAGCTCCTCCCAGGTGTAGCGAGGCTGGAAGCCATTGATAGCCGGTGCGTAGGTGAGCTCGAAGACCTCGAGCATCCCTGTGCCGGCCATGTCGTAGTCGTACCTCAGGACCATAAGCAGTCTCTCCCTGGAGTTCACGAGGTAGCGCTTATACCTGCCGAGCACGACCATCACTCCGACGTCGAGCATCACTGCGAGTTCCTCTTCGTAGTCCTCCCGCGGCAGCGTGTGGATGGTGTGAGGGCCCAGGATCACGTCGCCGTTAGGGCCGTACGCGGCCCCGAAACTGATGAGGTTCTCGCCGGGCGTGACGAACAAGAAGGTGTCTGCAAAGTAGATGACGTCCTGCGGCATCTCCGCGAGCGGGTCTCCCGTCGAGAACCAGGTCGCGCGGCCCTCGATCCAGAACGCGGTGGGACGGTCGTCGACGAGCGCGATGGCGGCGACCGTGTAGTTGGGGCCGTTGGACGGCGAGGCGGAGAGCGTGGCGCACTGCAGGACCAGCGGGAACACGTTGTTGTCGGCCGGGGACGTGAACTCCAGCGGGAGCGGGATGCGGCGGCCGGTGTTGAGGTTGTAGAGCTCGTGCGCGGGGGGCGCGTCGAACGCGAGGACGAGCCAGCCGCCGTCGCCCGAACCGCACCACCGCGCGCCGCGGACGTCATCTGGGAGCCTGCAGAGCCGGTGGTAGCTGGCCGTAAGCGGGCTGTAGAAGGTGGGCGCCTCCGGCTCCGCGCGGGGGAATATGATCCAGGGGAGCTGCGGGGCAGCTCCGGCAGCTCGGGCAGGATCGGTGGCGGCGGGCGCCGCTGCCCCATCACCGCGGCGCGCCAGTACTTGTTGACGCAGGCCATGTGGACGCGATCGGCGCGGCAGCGGAGGAAGCCGGAGATGGTGACGAGGATGTTGTCGAAGACATCCCCCCACCGACGCCCCTCCGCCATGATGCGCCGCCGCCGCTGCCGAGACGCCATCGCGGTGCGCCCTCCTCCTTCCTCCGTCCTCCTTCGAGTCTCCAACCTCTGAAATGTTCACGCGTGCGGTGGTTGTTGGCGCAGCTCCACGAAACCGTTGCCGGCTGGCTGCCGTGGTGGGGAATTTATAGGGAGTCGAACTGCTGGCGAGTCGCACCGGGCCGCGGCCGCGCGATGTGCAGACCCCCTTCTCTGGCCCCCACCTCGGCATGACGGCGTTTGTTGTGCTGCGATGCTTGAACTGCCTGATTGCAAGCGGCGGCGCGAACCGGCCGTAGCGGAAGGAGGTGCGCCGACGCCGACGGTCGCACGCGAATTGTTCGAGGAAATGGTTGCGCACGATGAGTCGGTCGCGCGATGTTGTCTTGAACCGGCGCCCGCCACCGATCCCCCAGTCAGCAGCCTGTAAGCAAGGAGCTGATTAGAGAACATGCACTTTCTTTTCATCATTTCTTTTCCATTTCGTAATTTTTGTTGATCTATGATATCTTCACTAATTGATTCGATGATTTTGTGCAGCCTGATTCAAGTATTGTGAAGTAAAACTTTATTAGAATACACATTCATCGCGTTATTAAACAATGTAGTACTAAATATTGTTGGGTTACTACATTCAAATTATTTATTATTTCAAAAAGCAACAATATCCATATCGTGCCTAGTTTTGGTGCATTATTTGTCAAGAACACAAAAGCAAATATGGTGTTTGGTTTTCGGAACATTGTGTAGAGACCATCGAACCCATCGCATCATCTCATCACGCCTCTCACCAGTTTGGAATTACTGATTCAAAAAAAAAAAGTTGGAATTACAGTTCTGGGGATACAGTCAGAGTATGGGGAATCAACACAAGCAAGGCGGCAAGGCCTGATAGACCAGAGTACCAAAATGGAATACGTGCCAAATGAATTTGGCTTCTGGCAGCTTAGCCTAGTCACAGTCATGAAAATCCAACAACTTTTTTCCTGAAGTGAAAGCTGAAATTTTTAAGGCTCTCCGACAAATTGACTATGCACTACAAGATCACAAAAATGGTTCGTACTGCGGTCATGTCTGTCAAAAAGGGAGGAACAAGTGTACTTATTATGGAGACAAATGTGTCAAAAGCCGAGGTTGTGTTGCAACGAACTCAGAGGGGGAGCGGCAATGGGCTATTTATATTCTACAAACCACAATTTCATCAACCAATGCCACTGTATCTCAGAATGCCAGGTATGCTAATTCAAGGAGATCCTTAAGGACAACAGTAGAAGGATAAACACTATATGGACTGGTCGTGTCATCTTGTGGAGAAGCAAATGGGTCTCCCGGGATCACATTGCCGACATATGAGAGGAATACTTGGTCTGAAAGTAAATGTCTACATGAAGACAATTCGAGTTGCTAACCACTGGACACTTGAATCCTGATCAACATCTACTTCGATTCACATTCTACATTCCAACATTTTGCATCATGTTCTTGTACAGTGAACTAACATGAATCTGACATTTAGCTGTAGTGATCAAAGACCTTTGTGGAAACAGTGCAGAATGTCACAAATTGAATGGGATATTCAGTTGCAATACGCCAATACCTGCAAAAACCACTACATGCACTACTTATAGGATCTTATCTTATCCTAAAGCAAAGATGACCAGAACAGCTGTGAGAACATGAGGCAACAACTGGATATCAAAGAACACAAAAGAACTTGTGCGACATGCATCGATGATCAGAAATTGATTGGATGCTTTCAGGTGTAATACTTGCAAAATCTGCTATTCCTGCAACAGATCTTCAGTAGCAGGACCTGAACTAAAGGTGGATAGATCATACACGAGGGCGTTATCCTTCCCATACAGCTGGAGTTAGCTTCTCAGTTCTCAGAATCAAAATCAACTAGAATCACAACAGCCAGCATAGTGCGCACAAAGCAATGTAGCATCCAATGCAAGAATCATGAAGCGAAGAGTAAGCGTCATAACAGGCCGATCGCGTGTCAGATCAATGGAGCCACCAAGTCGGGGGAGCGTTGTCGGACCTCGTCGGGTGGTCTCCCGGAGGCCAGGGCACGGAGGTCATCTCTTCCATGGAGTACCTGCCCATGTCGGTGAAGGAGTACAACCTCCTGCCGTCCGCCGTCGGCACAGAGTCGAAGCTTTCGTCCAGGAAGAAGACCATGGACTCCTGGTCTTGGAACCCATCGTACTGAGCGACCTCGAAGGACCTGGAGCAGCCTGGCCCCAAGAACAGCATCCGGCCATCCAGCTCGTCGCCGAGATGCTCCCAGATCGCGAGAGGCTTCCGGAGGAACGGCGCCGTGACGCGGAACCTGAAGACCCGGAACATCTCTGTGCCGATGATGTCGTAGACGTACCTCACGACCATGAGCAGGCGCCCCCGGGACTCGACGAGGTAGCGCATCATCGTGCCATTGCCCTGGACGAAGCCGACGTCGTTGTCGTAGTCCTCCCGCTTCTGCACCTCGTACGCCACGCGATGGATGTTCACACTGCCGTTCGGCCCGTACCCAGGCCGGAACGAGATGACGCCCTCGCGGGATGTGAGGAAGTAGAAGGCGCCCTCGAAGTAGACGACGTCCTGCGGCCGCACCGTCAAGAAACCACCCGACGTGAACCAGCTGTCGCTGCCCTCGGTCCAGAACGCGGCGGTGGAGCTGCTGGCGACGAGCACGATGGCGGCGACCATGTAGGGGTCGGGGGACGGCGCGGCGGAGAGCGTGGCGGCGCGCACGACCAGCGGGTACTCGATGTCGTACAGCGAAGTGAACACCGTCGGGAGCGGGATGCTGTGGCCGGAGTTGAGGTTGTAGAGCGCGTGCTCGTGGCGCGAGTTGAGCGCGAGGACGAGCCAGCCGCTGTCGCCGGAGCCGCAGAGGCGCGCGCGGCGCACGTCGGGCGGGAGCCGGCACAGCCGGTGGTGGCGGCGGGTGAGCGTGCTGTAGAAGGTGGGCGCCTCCGTGTTGGGGAAGATCAGCCACGGGAGCTGCGGCGGCAGGTCCGGCAGCGGGGGCAGCGGCGGAGGCGGCGGGCGCGTCACGGCGGCGCGCCAGTGCTTGTTGACGCAGGCCATGTGGACGCGGTCGGCGCCGCAGGGGAGGAAGCGAGAGACGGTGACGAGGATGTTGTCGAAGACGTCCCCCCACGACCGCACCGCCGGCGCGACGGCCGCCGCCGCCGCGGCGCGCGGGGAGGTGCGCGGTCGCGGAGAGGTCGTTGCGGGGCGCCCTCCTTGGGATCCCCCTCCTTGCTCCATGGTCTTTTGAAATTGGGATTTTCCGCGTACTGTGGTGCGGACACGGAAACGGACGCGGCCTGGCTGGCATCTGGTTGGCTCGAGGATTTATAGGAGGCGGCGGGACGCGCCGTAACGGCCGATGCCCCGAAACGGGGCGCCTCGAATGCCTCTGCGCGTGCAATGCCGCGGCAGTGCTGACCCCCTCCCTGCTTCTACCTGAGGCATCGAAGGCATGGCCCTGCACGATCACGGGCTGCCTGATTGCCAGCCGCGGCATCGTGCCGACGGGGAGCGGAGCTCCTCCGAGCGACGGCCGCCTACCAGGTGTTCGACGAAATGGCGGCGACGGCGCGGAGCGTGCGGTAGCTTGGGCGAACCGCGGGATGTTGGCAAGGGCGCTGCTTGCGGTTGCAGCATGGCGCCGGCGGCCGCAGTGAGCACTCGGGCCGATCCACGGAATCCGGCCACGGGCATGAGCCCGACGTGCCGCGCCGCGGCACGGCTTGACTCGTCTCGACTCTCGACTGGCGTAGCGGAAGGAGAAAATCAAGTTCCAGCCCGACTACGGCGTGTTTTGCAGGCCTCAGGGAAAGGCCTACTGGATAGTGGACACCAGGAGACAAGGATGAACTTGGGCTCAGAGATCCTTTAAACATTTTTTTTTTGAGCATAGAGATCCTTTAATCGAACCCATACATACACGTTTCTGTGGTGGGTCCTATGGAACTTAGGCTCAGCGATAGTTCAATCGAGCCCAACAATAATCAAGCACCACAATGGTGATGAAATTATTTTTTAGATAATGGTCGATGACATCATCGCATTAAGACCGACATAATAAAATGTTGTTACTTGATTTACCATAAGATCACAATACACAATATTTTAATTGAAATATTTTTTATAGATTTTATCAGTTAAACTTTAAAAAGTAACTTAAAACATATCAAAAAGATATTACATTTTTAGATGAAAGGAGTAAATTCACTTCGCTAAACTTTTTTGAAAATTTTCTTGGGCATGAACGAAACTATGACCACAATATCATGACTGCCTACACCGTCTGCCTATCAATTAGGCTTTTTTAAGAGTGTTTACTCATAGAATTATGCTATCTCGATTTTTAAATTGTTGTCCTCGTTGAATTTTTGAGTTACGTCTGATCGTTTCGTCTTACTTAAAATATTATCTCAAATAAGAAAAATTTATAAGTTTTAATATATATTTGTGTTTTCGTGGTACTTGTTGCCGTACAAACTTGAAGCACAGAAGATCCACAGTTGGTATTACCAACTTCTCAATTACAGTAATACCCATCCAAAGCATCAGTCCGATCAAGTAAGCTAATTGTCAATACTCACGTGCCGACCGCACAAACCGACTTTGCCATTTTGTTTTGCTTCCCCAGTTGAGCAAGGAGGAAGCTGAGGCCAAGATAAGCTTTCCAGTCGGGTTCTTCAACGGCCGGTGACATAATAAGAGTATACATCTAAAATAGTATAGAGGAATGGAATGATAGTTGATTAGTTGATTCAACTAGGCTGAAATCCTACCATGCCCTTGTTTATAAGTTGTAGCAAAAGAAACGAATAAAGGGGCCTCGTAAGCTCGATATTGACTCGGAGAAAGAGAATGTGTCATGTTTCTATGAAGCGACATAAAATGATTTGTCATAAATTATTTTTGGTGTTGCTCATAATATAATATGAGTATTCGCCTTACAAAGATAGTTTATAATTTTCACAAATAAAGAAAAATAGAGGAACAAAGTTTTGAGGAGTGTGAAACATCTTAGCTTTATTCTTCTACGACATAAGGAGTGTATCAAGGAGTGACCGAGTTGCATCGCTGTTCGATCAGTGCCCACCTAAAGCTGAAATTTAGAAAATTAATTTCATTTTAATTTTTAAGAAAATTAGGTTTATTGCTTTGACTTTGGTCACAAGCAAATTTTCTTTTGCCTTTGACACACGTGGGGGTTCTAACAGCAAACACCACCGTCATCAAGTTTTGGTGAGTGGAAAATGCAAAACAAGTCATTTTCCTGGTACATCCTAATTCGGGCAACAAGAATTTTACAGGTCAATTTATTTTTTGTCGTGATCCGTTCGTAGATGACAAAAGCAGATCAAGAACAAGAAGAAAACTGGAAAAGGACCCCACAAGTCTGTCTGGTACAACCGCTTGCTTCTTCGGTTCTTCCTTTCCTTTTCCTTTGTTTCAGCGCACAGACAGGACCCCACGAGGCTCGGCCACAGAGGATTGAGGGTGGTGGCCCCTAGGTGGCGTGGCCCCACAGCCAGCTAGAAGCAGTCGCCGCCGCGAGCGAAGCGAAGGCCGCGACATCCTGGCCTCAAAAGCAGCTCCCAAGCCTCCTCCAGCTTGTCCAGGACGGTGCGACTCCCCGGCGACAACGTATCCTGTGCCACACGATGCGCACGAGGGGCAGTTTTGTCATTCTCCGCGGAAAAGAACCATCTCAGTACGCAGCCGGAACGGCAGCGGCAGGTGGCCGAAAGGGCGCCGTCCTCACGGGCAAGCGGCAGAAAAATACTCCCTCCGTTTTTTAATATATGACGTCATTGACTTTTTTCGTTACGTTTGACCGTTCGTCTTATTCAAAATATTTATGTAAATAGCTAGGTGTACAAGTTAACCTTAAAGTGCTTTTGATGATGAATCCAATAATATTCATTTCACATTCAAAAAGTAATTTTAAATCTATATTGTTGGTCAAAGTTTAACAAAAAAGTCAACGGCGTCATATAATTAAAAACGGAGGAAGTAATTTTTTTTTGAGTTGAGCAGAAAATATTTCCTTGCCGCTATCTGGTGGTTGTTCACAAAACCGCAACTTGGGGCTCCACAAGCTAGGCAGTTTGCGGAAGCAAGCAGCACCAAATTATACCCATTTTTTCCAAAAAAATTATACTTCCACATTTCAATTTCATGCTCTAAAGACTGCCAGTATGTTTACTCCATACAAAGAAATGAACATTTCGTGATCTAGAAAGATGGGTTTACTCTATCTTTATGAGATGGTTTCACAATCTCACTAATCACTGTATGGATGATCAGACTCTAAGTTCTTTCAACCTAAGCTCATTGGCTTAGTAGTATTCGATGATATAACTGATACCAGTCTGTTTCTACAAAGAAGTCTTTGATGGGTCATTTCTAGAGGAATGCAAATACTACAAGGATTTGGAAGAAATATTGCAAAACCAGAGGTGGTAAAGTCAAAAGTGCAGCTATTTAATCGCCAGTAGCACGCGCTGCCGTCCGGAAACACATTATTTCAGGACCAGAGCAGAATTCATCGATTCTTCAAACGGCAAGAAAACTAAGCAGCACGTAATTACCATTTCTGCCCTCCACCCCCTCCCCTCCCACCCAACTCGCCTTCGCAGCGCACGAAACCGCCTCGCCGTCATCGCCGGCGGCGAGATCACAAAGGCGGTCGAAGCAACAGCGAAGCAGCCGCGCGAATAGCGTGGAAGAAAAGGGAAAAAGGGACCTGGGAAGGCGACAAGCGACAGCAAGCAGCAGCGTGGGTGGTAGGTGGGGAAAGGGAGCAGAGGTAGTCGAATTCGCCGTGTGGCGACGGCTGCTCACCTCGTCGGCGGCGGGGTTCGCTCTGCAGGCTCCGACGGAATCGTGGTCCCCTCCGATCCGAGCCTGATCTGCCACCATGGTACTGTTCCGGATCGTATGCTTGTTTAGCCTTTTGCTTTCCTTATTATTACTTCCATTAGCTTTGTTTGCTGCGCGCTTCACTTTGACTGGTTACGGATCGAATCATGTTTTGTCGGCTCTGGGTTGATTTGGATGGCTTAATTTCATGTGTGAGGGGTGCCCGAGCATTTGGAAGCCTTCAGCAATAATTCTGCTACTCTATTATCCCTTACAAGGCGTGCTGCTGGACGCAGTGGAGTAGTTGTAGTTTTTGAGCAAGCTTCGCTGCTATTTTTGGAGTTTGCATACCTGCTTGAGTTTGCCGCTTTAAGAGGGCTTATTTCTGATGTGGAATTTGGATTCATAGCGTAGTTGGAGAGCTTATGCTGCAGTCCCTTTGTGTATTGCTATTCTTAGTCCGTCTACTAAATAGGTGAAAGCTTCATGACTTCATTTCTGCATAATAATAGTGATGACAAAAATCCTAGCTGTTACTTTGCAACGAAATCTGTTTAGTGGTAATGTGGTAGGCTTATAACAGGATACACTAGAAAGATTATATACAGGTTTCCCCTCTCTGTTTGGTAGTTTCATATGAAATAAACATTAATTTTAGTTGACATTTGAGGCATTAACAGAATGACACATCCGTAGGTCATTGATGGGTCATTTCTTGTTTGTTCTGTATGACGTGCTTTTTTTATATCAAGTGAGTGATTGAATCTTGAAGTCCATTACACATCATTAAACATCTAACTAGTGTTGTTCAAGGGTACTTTGATGTTTTTATCAGCCAGCTACTGATAAGGATTAAAATTAATTATTACGTAATTTTTCATGTATAGAATGTAAGTTTTATATGCCATGATGTTTTTAAAACTTAACAGTGGGAGTTGTAAGCTTATGAGGTGTTTACTGCTATTTGATAATATAAACTAGATCTGATGCTCTCGATGTTGGAATTGTATCGATCAAAGCACATCTTCAATATCGAGAAGTGTGTTGCAATCAGCTACCATTATAAACCATCTCTCTTGGAAATCCTTATAGTTGTACAAGAAAAAATGCGATGCTTTCGAAATGCCTGGGTTGGACCTAAAAAATTCTGCTAGATGTAACTTCTATCTAGTGGTTTTCAGATTTTGTCGTGTTCGGTACACATATGTTGAATTAGATGGAAACACAAATTGACTTCTCTAAATCCTATGGTTACTCAAGTAGCGTGTCAGAGTGTCCCTTGTCGCTGTCATGCATGGCAGGAGAACGTACCGGATGAGCAGGGCTCGAATCAGTTATCTAACCGGACTATGGGTTTTCTTGCTATCACAACAAAGGAAAATATTCATCCTCCTTAATCTGTTCGGGGATGAAAAAGTTGATTTTTGTTTTAATGAATTTTGATTGTGGTTCAATTCAGTTTTTAAAGTTTATTTGGAGCTAAGCCTAGTGCAGAATTTGCTGGGAGTCTATCTGTTTGACAGATGTTACATGGATTGTTGTGTGCTATTATTTTCTTGCCTTATTGTAATTCTACTCCTGTGTCAGATGGATTCTCTGCCCTTGTAACTCTGAATTTTTCTCCACACGAAGTTGGATTTACCTTCTTTTTCCTACCAATGTCCTAGCCCCGAAGTCTCATCTAAATCTTGGTTAGGAATATATCCGGAATATTACATATTCACCCGTCTTTAGCACCTGACGCTCTCTAAAATCAGCTTGCAAATTAGTCTTCTAAGTCAATCACAGTATCACACACTCATCCATTGACAAGATCTATAACAAATTTTCTTTTTGCGCAAAACTGTGGGGGAGTAAGCTACTGTGCAATTTTTAGTTGGAAAAGGGCCAGTAAGTTACAGCTAGTTAAGTATGTACAAAAAGGATAAAAAGGGAGAAGTCGGAGGAAACTAGCCACACAAACATCTATTACATTTTGCTTAGATGTTTCAAAGTTCACCATTGTGGCAGCGAGAGGTAGCATGAGTTGATTATGAATTGAACCTGATACTATTCTTAAATTGGTTTTTGTCTTGACATAGCTTTGATCATTGTACCATTTCTCTCACAGGGGACTCCGGTTAACATCATCGTGGTTCTCATGTTTGGGTGGAAGATCCTACTCTAGCTTGGATAGACGGTGAGGTTGTTAGCATAAAAAACAATGAAGTTCAAGTGCAGACATCAAATGGGAAAAGGTACTGTTTGCTGTATTTCACAACTCCCGCATAACATCTTCATCTTGCAGTGAATGTGAAATCAATACTTTTTTTGCTAGTATTTCATATGTAGAAAAAGATCTATACAGCACTTTCCAGTATTTTATATGCTGTTTGGCTCCGGCTTTAAGCTGTATCTTTTTGGCATAATTAGAATGTGAATTTCACTGCAAGTAATGCTGCTTCACAGGTTACTACGGATAAATCAAAAGTTTTCCCCAAGGATATGGAGGCTCCACCAGGAGGAGTGGATGACATGACAAGACTATCGTATTTGCACGAACCTGGTGTTCTACAGAATCTTGCTACCCGATACGAATTGAATGAAATATATGTGAGCTCCTTATCCTGCTGTGTAAAATCTTAAATTGAATAAACTGCATAGGTTGCACCTGATAACCATTCTTCTGCCCTCTCAGACGTACACTGGCAGCATTTTGATAGCGATAAATCCATTTCAAAGACTCCCACATCTTTATGATACACACATGATGGAACAATACAAGGGTGCAGATTTTGGGGAGCTGAGCCCCCATGTTTTTGCGATTGCAGATGCTGCATACAGGTGTGTTCATGCAATATAACTTGGTATATACGGTCATTTGTCTACGCGCATGCCTTCATTACCCTGATGAAATCTATTAATGTGAAATCCAGGGCAATGATAAATGAAGGGAAAAGCAATTCTATATTAGTCAGTGGTGAAAGTGGTGCTGGCAAAACTGAGACAACAAAGATGCTTATGAGATATCTAGCACATTTAGGTGGACGGTCCGGAGTAGAAGGGCGAACTGTAGAACAACAAGTTCTAGAGGCAAGACCACTTGACCCCGTGTTTATTGATCTGCTTGTTATCTATATCATTTGAATTGAAAACATATGCTCTTGCGATCATCTTATATTAGTTGTAATTTCAGTCAAACCCGGTTCTTGAAGCTTTTGGTAATGCTAAAACCGTGCGGAACAATAACTCAAGGTAATTCCTTGCTTTGGTTGCCTTCTATTTTCTCTTTCTGACAATACAAAAAATTTCCAATTGGTTTGGATGCCCTCATTTTTTATTGTTTTGTTTTGTAAAGTCGCTTTGGTAAGTTTGTTGAGATCCAATTTGACAAGACTGGACGAATCTCGGGAGCTGCTATCAGAACTTACTTGCTGGAAAGATCACGTGTATGCCAAATTAATACTCCGGAAAGAAATTATCATTGCTTTTATTTCCTTTGCGCTGCACCACCTGAGGTAAGTTCTCTTATTGACTACTTACTATCTGCTCTAGGTCATTTGGGTATGGTGCTCTATATGACCTCATGTTAAATTGCTTACAATGGATCTTTGCATCCTGCAGGATCTTCAGAGGTATAAATTGGCCGATGCTAGATCTTTTCATTATCTGAACCAATCAAGTTGCATTGAGGTTGAAGGGATTAATGACGCTGAAGAGTATCTAGCAACAAGAAGGGCCATGGATATAGTTGGAATTAATGAGGAAGAACAGGTCTGTATTATGTTTTGCTGAAGGTATAAAAAGTGTCATTTCTAGGTGTAGTGACATTTGTCATTATTGTTTTATTTTACAGGAAGCCATATTCAGGGTTGTGGCAGCCATTCTTCATCTTGGTAATATAAATTTCGCCAAGGGATCAGAAATTGATTCATCTGTAATCAAGGATGACAAGTCCAGGTTGCACCTTAACATCGCAGCAGAATTGTTGAAGTGAGTACATTTATTTTGTAGGAAGTTTAAATTTCCCATATGTTCAGGTTCAGTGTCACCACAAATTAAAATGCTGACCATTAACATTTCCTGCAGATGTGATTGCAATAATTTGGAAAAGGCACTGATAACACGAGTAATAGTCACGCCTGAAGAAATTATTACTCGAACACTTGATCCTGCTTCTGCACTTGCTAGCAGAGATGCATTAGCTAAAACAATATACTCTCGACTGTTTGATTGGTAATGATCCTTTCGCCTCTTTCATGAAAGCTTAACTAGGTTTCAACCTTCAAACCTTGACCATTTCCATTATATATGATTTTTTCTTCCGCAGGATTGTGGAAAAATAAATGTCTCCATTGGACAGGACCCAAATTCAAAACATTTGATTGGTGTTCTTGATATCTATGGTTTTGAGAGCTTCAAAGTTAATAGGTTAGTATTTTATTACTTCTCTGAACTTGATGAACAAATCACTTAAGTTGATATACTAAACAGAGCGTTGAATTGTTCTAAACAGTTTTGAACAGTTATGCATCAACTATACAAATGAAAAGCTGCAGCAACATTTTAACCAGGTATGTCTAGATTTGGTCTCGACAATTTTGCTAGAGTTTGCTGACATTTACACTTGCATATGTTGTTTGATATGCAGCATGTGTTCAAAATGGAACAAGAGGAGTATACTAGAGAAGAAATAAACTGGAGTTACATAGAATTTGTTGACAACCAGGATGTGCTAGATTTGATTGAGAAGGTACGTACTTATCACAGAACATACTAGGATGTATTCATGTGGCATACATTAGGCACTATGTTTTATAGTAATACCTAATTGTTCTAGAATGAGCTTAGGCTTGGCCAACATGGTTTGCATGTAGTTTGTATTAGAACTCCTTACAATGACAGTAACATATGTTCTGTTTTCAGAAAGGTGGACTGATTGCACTTCTGGATGAAGCATGGTATGTTCTGGACGTCCAGTTATCATTCCAGTCCACTTGCTACTAACATGGATTGATTCAATTACATGACATATGGCTATTGTAGATTCTGTCATTCTGTGTATCCTAGTAAATTGACAGTTTTCTTTTCCAAAATACAGCATGTTTCCTAGATCAACACATGAGACGTTTGCGCAGAAGCTGTATACAACATTTAGTAAAAACAAGCGGTTTGCCAAACCAAAGCTTTCACGCACAGATTTTACAATTGTTCATTATGCTGGCGATGTAAGTCTTCTCCTTAGAAAATGTATTTTGTTTTATAGAAACATGAGGATCATACTAATGAGTAATGAGATATTTTCTGTGTACCAAATATGCAGGTGACATACCAGGCTGATCAGTTCTTGGACAAGAACAAAGATTATGTAGTGGCTGAACATCAGGATCTGTTGAATGCTTCATCTTGTTCGTTTGTAGCTGGTCTATTCCCTTCACTCCCTGAAGAGACAGCAAAGTCTTCAAAATTCTCATCTATTGGATCACGTTTTAAGGTGCCAAATTCTTATTTATTTTATTTTTCTACGACAAGGTGTTTGTCTTATACTTGGAGAAAACACAGTAGAGTACATTATATTTGTACACATGTTGCCTTTTGTGTAGCTTGAAAAGTGATTATAAGTTACTTTTGAAACTATTATTTTTCCACTGTAGTTTGGGAAGCAGTCCAATTATTGAAAAAAATGATTTACTCTCCACTACACTCCTTTGAGCATTCCTCCCCCCCCCCCCCCCCCCCCCCTCCCCCCCCCCCCCCCCCCCCCCCCCTCTCTCTCTCTCTCTGAATAGCTTTATAATAACATTTGGTTCCACTGTTATAAGGCACTACACATGTTGAATGTTCCACAGTTACTCTGTTTTGTTGTCATATATCCTCACCCAACACCTACCCAGTTACACAATTGTGGCTGTTTTGACATGCACTGAGAGTTCTTAGCATGGTTGTATGCATCATTATATTACAAAAAATTCGATATACTGATCAAATCCCAGGCCTGGTTGATTAGGTCTCTTGTTCTGGTCCCATGTCCCGTGCAGTGTCTGTCTTCTCAATGTCACTGTCATCTCGTGGTGTTTACATCTGATAGACTATAAAAACTAGCTGGGTTGCGCTGTCCTCCACAATGAATAAGAAACTTGTATTTTATTCCAATGGTGCTCAAGCATGGTCTAAACTTTGAACTGAGGCTTGTGCTGGACCAAGTCTTACGGGTTCAGTTCAGTCCTTTGTCAGAGCTATCCTGTTTAGACATGGCTCTGAAACTTTGAGTAAATCCGAACCAAAACATGTCTTGTTGACTCTTACTGACCCTTTAACCCACACAATTTGATAATCTGCTGAGTCTTTTACGAGTTACAGTTTGCATTTGTGAAGCTTTTGAGCGTTTTTTTTGGGGGGGGGGGGGGGGGGGGGGGGGGGGGGGGGGGTGGATTCAGTGCTACTCCTTCCGCTCTCGAAGATGTCGTTCCAGGATCCATGCAATTCAATGTTTAAAACCTGGACCACTGATACACCTTGAATTTTAGGATTTGGCTCAAGATTATGGTGGTTACAGATTGACATGAAAAGTATTTAACAGCTTTTGCTATGACAACAGTTATGGCCACACGTGCATTTTGGCAACCTTGTCATGTCCTAGGTGAATAGAAAGGAATGGAGGCAGTACTAGCTAAGAAACCTGAAACTTTGAGTTAAGCGCTTTTAACCGAAGTACATTGTGACCATAAACCCTGTGTTTTTATAGAAACTAGTATTGCTGACGTGCTGTCAAGTGCAATATTTGGTCATATGGAAACAACATGCCAGCAAGTTGCATTTGTTGGCAATTCAAAAGGTTATTACGTTTGCAAGGGCTACGCATATGGCTGATTGTTCCGACCCTGTACGGTGCCTTTGTTTTCTCCATGCCATGGGCCACGTGAACTGATAACGAGGTCTTTGATTGCCAGTTGAATGCAGTCGTACTGATAAGTCGAAGTCGAACGCACTCGTTTGTAAAGTTTGAAATAATGTGCCAGTTCAGTGGTGTTTCTGGGTAGTCTTCGTTCCTTCCTAGTAGTATATGCCAACATCTTTGCCTAGTTCCTCTCTGCCTTAACTGATGATATAGTAGTGTGGCTGCAGATTTGTATCTCTTTATTAAGATGATGAGCGCTGAAGTCTTTTGTCTTTATACCTAGTGACTCTCTGCTGTAGTGGTGATATAGTAGGGTGGCTGCAGATGTAGCCTTTGACTATGATGATGGGTGCTTAAGTCTTTTCTCTTATATTGTATCTGGCAAGTGTGTAATTATGGTTCTTATGTCCTGGTACTTCAAAATGTTGCTTTTTTTATTTTCTCCTTAAGTCCTTTTACATTGTATAGTGTTGACAACTGATGCTGTTCCTGAACAATTTCAGCTGCAACTTCAATCTCTCATGGAGACTTTGAGTTCTACTGAGCCCCACTATATTAGATGTGTGAAGCCAAATAATCTCCTCAAGCCAGCCATTTTTGAGAATACAAATGTTATACAGCAACTACGATGCGGGGTAAGATTATTGTACTCTATTGTTCTTGTCATTGTTGACTTCTGTTGAATCTAATCCTGATATGGCAGGGAGTTCTTGAAGCTATCCGGATCAGCTGTGCTGGATACCCTACAAGAAAAACATTTTATGAATTTGTTAATCGCTTTGGTGTTCTTGCTCCTGAAGTTCTAGAAGGGAGGTAATAAATCTTCATAGAAGGCAATATATTTTTTGATATTCAACCTATTCATTTTCTTTGTTGTCTTTTTTTTTGGTTTAATGTGCCTAGCAATGATGATAAGATTGCGTGCCAAAAGATTTTGGCAAAAATGGGCCTGGAGAATTACCAGGTAAGAGATGGAACCCTACTATGACCATCACTGCTCATGTCTACCGACTTTGTGAATTCTGATATTGTCTAGTGCGGTTTGGACTAATCTACAAGGCACATCATGAGCTGAACTAGAATTGCCCATATACGATTACCTATCACATTTATGTATGCCCTTAAAGTGAACTCATAGAAATATCTAATGATACGTTTGCAATGAATGATCTTTATTTGCTTTCCGATCTGTACCAACCTGTTTTACTTCTGTTGTAACCACTGGGAAAAAGTTTCATAGACTTAAGCTACTTCATCTTTCTGACATGGATTTTACAGTACATGGGTGTTGGACGAATCGCTTTTTCTACGATTCTTGTTAGATTTTTCTTCTACTCAAATTCCATTATGTAGATTTGTTCGCAATATTCTCATGCAAAAAATTGAATTTAGGATATAGTAAATGTTGTAAATAGTCTTGGTTCTTCGTTCTGATCTGGGCTCTTGATGATTTTCAGATAGGAAAGACAAAGGTGTTTCTGAGAGCTGGACAAATGGCTGATTTGGATGCACGTAGAGCCGAAGTATTAGGAAGAGCAGCAAGAATTATACAGAGACAAATATCTACATATATTGCCAGGAAAAAGTTTGCTGTGCTTAGAAGATCAGCAACACAGCTGCAATCTTTTGTTAGAGGTATCCGATCCCTTTTCTTTTTTTGGTGAATAGCGTATGCGTGTACATTAGCTGCTTGATTGCCCAAATAGGCAGAAGCGATGCTGATGTTATTCTTTTTGTTATACAAACTGCAATTGTGAATGCATGAAAGTTTCTGTAGCATTCTACAGATTTAATAAGGTTTTCCCTTCTGTAATCCAGGAACCTTGGCTCGTAAGTTGTATGAGTGCAAGAGGCGGGGAAGCAGCAGCCATTAAAATACAAAAGAATGTGCGGCGTCACAAAGCACGTGAATCTTATTTACAACTGCAAGCAGCTGCAATCACGCTGCAGACAGGCTTAAGGGCAATGTCTGCTCGTAAAGAATTCAGGTTCAGAAAGGAAACTAAAGCGGCTATCCATATCCAAGTATGTGCTTTCTCAATATCATATTGTTCATTTTTTAAACCCTGCTGTTTTTCTTTATGTTTACATTCTTTTCAGCATGTTATTTTAATGTTATGACCGGATTTTTGAACACAGGCTCGGTGGCGCTGCCACAGGGACTACTCTCATTACAAGAATCTGCAGGGTGCTACTCTTACTTACCAGTGTGCCTGGAGACAGAGGCTTGCAAGAAGAGAGCTAAGAAAGCTCAAAATGGTAATTCATGCCCGTGCCCTTTGCAAACTTCCAATGTTCTTTGCTATGGTCCAAAACCAGTTATTTATATGCACGAACCATCTGCAGGCTGCGAGGGAAACAGGGGCCCTTAAAGAGGCTAAGGATAAACTTGAGAAAGCGTGTTGAAGAGTTAACCTGGCGGTTAGGATTGGAGAGAAGCGATTAAGGGTACCTTTGCTTTGCTCATTGGACTTCCAGTTCTAGTGACAGTTCGCTCTTTGGTGATCTAGGGTTTATTTATCTATGTTCTAATTTGCAGACTGACGCCGAGGAAGCAAAAGCCCAGGAAATAGCGAAGCTTCAAGAGACGTTGCATGATATGCAGCTGCAAATTGAAGAAGCAAAGGCCTTGGTTGTTAAGGAAAGAGAAGCAGCTAGAAAGGCAATGAGAAAGCACCTCCTGTAATCAAAGAGACTCCTGTATTAGTGAAGACACAGAAAAGATCAACTCACTGACAGCTGAAGTTGAACAACTGAAGGTGCGGGTGACATCTGAATCATTCCTGCATGTTTCATGTGTTGTTTAATTTGATTATTTTCGAATGTTATCCAAGCAAATTGTAACATACTTTAACTTGTGTTTTTAGTATACTTGTTTGGACATTGGTATTGACAACTATAGTAATGCCTGTGAATGTTGGACCTAACACTGTACCTTACTGCTGGAAAGATTATCCCACTGTTTGCTTATTGTACGAATAACATCTTGTTAAGTGTCTCTTTCAGTTTAGAAGCAAATGAGCCTATGATGTTCAAGAACTTATAATGGTTGAACTTATTTTGATTCTTTCAGGCTCTTATTGGAAACTGAAAGGCTAGCAACAGAAGCTGCAAAGAGAGAACATGCTGAAGCTGAAAGGAGAAACGAAGAACTGATTAAGAAATTTGAAGGCGCAGAGAAAAAGATCGAGCAACTTCAGGACACTGTCCAGAGGTATAATCTTAATAAAAAAAAAATCATTGTTCATTCATCTACCTGTCTCTAATGTTATAATTTGTCTGCTAAACCTTACTTTTAACAGTCTTTTCCGCTATGCATAAATAATGCTGATGTTAATATTTTTGCAGGCTGGAAGAGAAGGCGACAAACATGGAGTCTGAGAACAAAGTGCTCCGCCAACAGGCTGTTGCAATTTCTCCTACTGCGAAATCATTAGCTGCATATCCTAAGTCTCCTTTCCAGGTATGCCATGCCCCTGATGCTTATATTCTGCAGTCTGCACACATATTTTTTGTTCCATCACAGTAACCTCTATTTCCTTAGCTGAAGACTCCGGAGAATGGAAACACTCTTAATGGGGAGGTAAAATCAACACCAGTAAGTGAAAAGAACACTATCAAATATGTTGACTTACTATCCTAAAGTAACTATATTTGGTGCTAAAGTAACTATTCTTTCGTGAAATATCTGCATAGGAGCCTGTCACTCTATATCTCTTAATGCCAAAGAACTCGAGGCTGAGGGAGGAAGCCACAAAAATCACTTAATGAGAAGCAACAGGTGTTAATT